>CM055270.1:66332802-66394511 GCA_029237695.1 Conchocele bisecta | reverse complement strand
AATTTTAGCATTCTATATTGGCCTTAACAGATACCTTCGAGATGTTCATGATTGTCGAATTTCAAGATGGCAACCATATATTACGTATTATATATTGCGTATTAAAGTTGCTCACTGGGTATGTTGGATGATTAATTATGCTATTTTATTCATATTTAACTCCACGAAAATGTTTAGTATATCTGTACACTAGTATATTAATCTTACTGCGAAATCCAAAATGGTTACTGTCTAGTCTTTGCCATATTGAAAAGAAAGAAAAAGGAAGTGACGAAATGAACAAAGGTTGGTAAAATGTGTTGAGTCTGATCAGAATGAATGTCAAATTAGGAAGTTGTTATCACTGGTACGGCAAGTCGATGTAGTATAAGCGGAAATGAACCGTTTTTGTTTGTTCCATGACTACTCGAATGACTATTTGTTATTTTTAGTGTTATAACATAGGAGTTAAAGCTGTCCGGTATATTCTTATCTTGAAATGCGTAACACTCAGTACTTTTAAACATGATAATTTGTTGAATATGCGGCTGCTAACCAAAATATTTCCAATCAACTATATGTAATTTATATGTATGTCTATTATCACACTTAATATAATATATGAGCCACAATCGGTGACATGTATGTGGGATAGTGTATATGCTGTCCTCATTTCCTTGGTGCTAGAAGCTAGAAGCTCATAAGCAGCAACTCCAGTGACTACACGCATATGATACATGCCCTTATATAATTGTAGATAATGATAAACATCGAATCGAACACATACATACATAGTGATATGACATTGATATGTGACTTTAGCTAGTGATTCCAAACTCCATTTAAAACATATTCAGTAACGTTACGATCATCTGGTCTAATTTTTGCAGATACTGCATCAGAAATTATTGGTGCTACATCAGCTGTCAGCATCACAATTCCTATCAGTATTATCATTGACATCATCTACCTGATAGTTTATGCTTAGTTGATACTCTGGGAATGGATGATACAATGCATCAATCAGTGATCGATATATATTTCCACACCAGGTTTTGTTGTTAGATAAACATATATAGTTTATATGTGTAATGATGAATATAGTCAGACCCGGTGTGTATAAGGGGAGTACGTCAGTATGTAATTGTTTCTTTCATTTATTAGTAGTTAGCTCACCATTGACTCTTCATTCATGGTAGTTCTACAAATCACGTCGTACATACATGTCATCTATATGCTTGCAGAGGTACATTGCCATATAAGATAAGATTCATCAAGAAATGTAAGGTTCATCTTATTCATTTTACCGAAATATGATAGACGACATGCAAGCAGTATCTAGCAAACAACACCCAGCATCAGGGTGAGCCAGTGGTTAGTTGATGGACAACTTACTGATACTTATCAGTAAGACCGGTAAGACCAACATGCAACACGTCTTCTACTTTCATTAACGTACTGTGACTCGTGTAGCAACCTTAGAAATCATAACACACTAGTAGTAATTTGTATGCCTGTAAAGATATAATAGTGTCAACCATTTTGGAGTCAATATTTGCCTACGATTGGATAAACAAATGTGTACTTCTGTATTCACTAGTCCTAATTGTCCTAATAGTAGAGCTCTAACATTTTGTTATCCATGGAAGGCCAGCATCACGATATAGTTTACCCTAAGATTAAACAGTAAGAATTATTAATACCTGTGGTTTAGCACATCTTCTAGCATTAAGAACAGCCACACAATTTGATTCTCCATCTTATTTGGCGTAGGATATATTGCAGTTTATGATTTCTTTCAAGATGGCATACAGCGGCAATCTGGGATTTAAAACAAAGTATAATATACAGCTAAGCAAAAACACGTTTGAAAGGTTATAAATAAGTTGTAAGAAAACAGATTTGTTGAGTAATTGTAACTTATACTGCCCCGTATATAATACATTTAATATTTTACAAAACAGCGGCCATCTTGGATTTCAAGGCATTAGTAGTCTCCAAATTATCAAACTGCAATTAAAGCAGATGTGGACTGCTAAATTGCGTGAACTACTCATTACTTGGTACTTTTAGCCTATATGCCATCTTGAAAATGTTGTTTTATGTCTGTTTCAAGATGGAAGATGGTGGCCATCTTGAATTTCCAACCACGATAACATCCAACCTAAGAAACACCCCTTCCAGTAGGCGTGGTATGCTGAAATTATCGAAAATGTCACACCATGTGTACCTTTAGCTTAATTTTCCGCTCATAAATATTGTGTTTTATATTGTCTAATATGGCGGGCGATGGCCATCTTGTATGTAAAGGCGTGGCGACTTTCAAACCAACCAACAACCCCTCCATCCGGTTAGTTTTACTTGTAGCTTAGCTCCCACTAACAATATGGAGTATTATGTATGGCGGCCATCTTGGATTTAAATGTCTAAACTAAAGATTAGCCAAACCAGTAGTTTTGGCATGTTATAATTATTGGGAAACGACACCTCATTTGTATTGCTTACTTATCTCATTACAGAGATAACGCATTTTATATATTTCAAAATGGCATGGACGGCCATTTTGAACTTTGTGCTCTAAAACGTTTTCCATCATTTTTGAAAAGTACATAGAACAATAAAAAAAAAGTAGGAACAGTATGGTCAAGGAATCCTCAGAAATTACCTTACTATAGTGAGTGACCTCGTTCGAGCACCTAAATGTATAGTTGCGAACAGTAACTCTTGTAATCTACTACCGTACCGTGCGTAGCCAGCAACGTACGGTACGGGAGTGGATTGCAAGTTACTGTTGGCAACTACTAAATGTACCGTTGTCTATTACCGGGCAATGCCCCCATTATTGGGGTACATCTCCTGGCATCTTTATTTATAGTCATGTTCCTTGTCTTCTACTTGCAACTACTGTCTGTTATGCGCAATCTTGCCCACTTTTTTGTGGATATATTAACATTATATTCGGTTTTCGACTCCGCCTCCAGGTTGTCCAGCTCCTTTGTCCGATGTTAATTTCACATACTAGACAAATTAATTTATCACGATGAAAGCAACATTTGACCGAATTTTACGAAATAAAAATAATGTTGCTAACATTTCATCGCAAAACTATGCCTTTTCATTGTGGTTATAGTACTAAAATGTGGGCAATTCCGTGGTACTATATACAAACACGTGACCCGCCACGACAGCACGGCGTGTATATAGATTGACATTCGATAATTAACAGCTGCCATGGATGCAACACATTCATGGAGCAACACTATTATTGTAAACCATTCAACTATTTTCCCTGGCTACATGGCGAACAGTGTACGCCCTAATCAAACTGCGCATGCGCGCATGCTGGTCTGGTGCTACACTGGTTGCTAAGTCAATAAGCCATTTTCTTACCATGACGATCTGTGAGCTGTAGTGTTGAAAATGTGGATACGAACTTTGTATGAATACTGATCGGTATAGGTAATTTGTATATAAATAAAGGTATTTTATTTTATGACATTTGCTACTTGTCAAAGTGTACATGTGTCCCTGAGCAGCCGGCATATCTAGCTAGGTTGATCAGACTTTCAGAAATCTGTACACCGGTGTATTCCCTGAGCAGCCGGCATATATAGCTAGGTTGATCAGACTATCGGTAGTCTGTACACCAGTATAGTCCATGAGCAACCGGCATATCTAGTTGGGTTGATCAGACTATCAGTAATCCGTACACCAGTGTAGTCTCAGAGCAGCCGGCATATCTAGCTAGGTTGATCAGACTATCGGTAATCTGTACACGTCCATGAGCAACCGGCATATCTAGCTAGGTTGATCAGACTATCGGTAATCTGTACACCAGTATAGTCCATGAGCAACCGGCATATCTAGTTGGATTGATCAGACTATCAGTAATCTGTACACCAGTGTAGTCCCAGAGCAGCCGGCGTATCTATATAGGTTGATCAGACTATCGGTAATCCGTACACCGGTGTAGTACCTGATCAGGCACTATATCTAGCTAGGTTGATCAGGCTACCGACACTATATATTAGCCAATATATGAATATGTTTTTGTTGTATATTATGAATGTTTTAAATTTTAGTAAAATAATATCATCAATAATAATAAACAGCAAACAAATGTTTTATTCATCCCGGGAATTAATGAAGGGGGTTTTGTCCACCCTGTAAAAATCATGAAGGGGATTATATCCACCCTGTACAAATCATGAAGTGGTTTATGTCCACCCTATCAAAATCATGAAGGGGGTTTTGTCCATATTGTCATTTTCACATGAAGGGGGTTATGTCCAAGGGGGTTTTGTCCTACATTCATATAGTATACGAGCGTAGTCCCTGACCAGGCGGCATATCTTAGTTAGGTTGATCAGGCTACCGACACTATCTATATCAGTGTAGTCCCTGATCAGGCGTGACATCTAGTTAGGATGATCAGGTTATCGACACTATGTACATCAGTGTAGTCCCTGATCACGCGGTATATCTAGCTAGGTTTATCAGACTACCGACACTATGGATACCAACGTAGATCAGCCTCCATATTTAATTAGGTTGAGACAACCGACACCATGTACTGCAGCACATGCACTAGTAGTCCCTGATCAGCTTGCATATTTACCAAGGTTGATTAGAATACCGGCAATATGTACATCAGTGTAGTCCCTAATCAGTCTGGATGCAGTGGGGATTCTACTTATAAGAGTAAATTAAATATTTTTTGACCGACATAAATAATTAATTTTTATGGCAATATTTTGCAAAAATTATGCTCGGTTTGTAATTAGTGTTTTCAACAAGCTGAATAAGATAATTCATTTATTATGCTCTGTCGATATGCTATGAGACTTCACAAGTTACATTTTTTGGTGGTGAGCAAACATTTTTTTTTATGTAAATTCTGCAGTAATTGCCAATATAAATTAAATATATGCTTATCTGAGACTTACAAACAGAATATTTTGTCCGCCGACATAAATAAATAATTTTTATGAATGCGATAATTTGCAAAAATTATGCTTGGTTTGTAAGATTTGAGACTTCACAAATGAAATAGTTGTCGGCCGGCATAGTAAATAATTCATTTTTTATGAATATCTAGTCAATAGAAATTAAATTGATGCATAACTAGTGTCTTCAACTAATCAAATTCAGTTGTTGCCTAATTAATTTAAACTGTTTCTTAATTAGAGTTTTAGACAAGTTGAATAAGATAATTCAATCTTCTGGAAATATAATATTTATTATGCTCGGTCGGTATACTATGATACTTCACAAGTTGTTTTTTTTTGTGGTCAGAAAACATATTTATTTTTCATGTAAATTCAGCAGTTTGCCAATATAAATCAGTAAACAAATGCTTAATTACTGAGAAGATCATTAATTATTTTGCAATAATTATGCTCGGTTTGTAATATTTGAGACTTCACGAATGAAATATTTAATCGGCCGGCTTACATAGTTAATTTTTCAGTTATGAATGCGATAATTTAAGATTTGACATTTGAGAGTTCACAAATTAATATTTTGTCTGCCGACATAAATCATTAATTTTTAAGAATTCGATTATTGTCGGTTTGTAAGATTTGAGACTTCACAAATAAATTATTTTGCCTGACATGAATAATTAATTTCTATAAACATGATGAATGTGATATTTTGCAAGACTTATGCTCGGTTTGTAAGATTTGAGACTTTGTTACGCCAAGATATGATATGTGCCTGCGGTCAATTAGACTTAAGCCCGGATGAAATATACAATGTAGTTATCAATGTCAAATTATCAGTTTATGTACACAACCCCACGCTATACACACCTATAATACAATCAATGTACTCATACATACCACATTCACACCATACATTCCAAGACATACATGTATAATATAAATTACAGTTTCGTTTACATGGTTTGGCTATAATATCACTTGATATGCTGTCTGTACTTAAATCACCACCTAACGTTCAACAAGTAGTTTCACGTCACAAATATTGCACTACTGTAAGTTCAATATCTGAGTTCACTGTAGTATGTCTAATAGTCATCAGTACTGTTATCAACAATTAATACAATTAATTAGCACACACGAAGAAAATTTTTCAGACAAAATAATTGTAGAAATAACGAAACTGGTTCTTCACACTCTCATTACACATGTAAAAGTCCTGTTCATATTCATTCAATGTTCACCACACTGTCAATCTTCATCAGAATAACCCCTTAGTTCTCGGACTATGAACCAAATTCCATGTCGAATTTGTTTCATGTAAATATACAGTATCGGCTCCCATACTATGAAATAACGTTCATGTCAACTTGGTGTCACAATATAGGTCCCTTCGGCTGCTGTACTAACTATCAAATTTCATATCAAATTTGAAGCACAGATACTGGACTAATAATCAAATTCCATGTCGAATTTGTTATCAGGTACAGTACCACACTGTTATGTCATCAATGGTTAATTCGTTGTTCCATCTTTAATCATACGACTAAACTGTAGTCTCTTTGCTAAATAATTCCTGGCTCATCTGGAGCGCTATCTCTGCATGCGTGTCTACTCGAACATATACTGCTCCCCAACTTCGGTATCGTCACGGCCCCGCTATCGCTCCGGTTCGACTCTACCATCTACTACACCAAGACTCCGACATGGACCGGGACCACCCTGGGTGCTGAAACAGACAACATACACTACTAAGTATGTTGTCGCTACCCAACAATACACAAATTCCATACACGATAGACATTTCACTAGTCTACAAACTACAATAATTATCTTACCTGACAATTCTCAGCTTGTAAAATCCACTATCAAATCTTCCATTCCCCACACACATACAAACACAACCTATTTATTCAAATGCATGTTGCCAACTCACCACAATACATGTACCAGCAACAATTCAAACAATAGCTCACGAACCTGCATTCAAAACACAATACATAATCTTCACACCTTCGCCTGGACACTACATGCCCATTGTTATGCTACCCAGTACCATACATCTACTGAGCCTATTGTCATCTGACCTCTGATCAATAGCCCCTTGTAAGTTTATGCAACATGTCCCTTCCTACTGTCTAAAGACCCTCTCATATTTATTTACACCTAACTGTACTAAAATACCATCTATGTATACTTGCCCTACAATAACCAAGCTCTGTATCTATGATTTCTGTGACAGACTTCACAATAAAATATTTTGTCGGCCAGCATTCGATATTTGGCAAGTCAAAATTAAATGTGTTCAAATTTAAGTATGCTCGGTCGGTATAATATCAGATTTTGCAATTAAAGTTAAAATTTTCGGCTGTAAGCAAAAATAACAATTTTTTGGGAATGCTAACTTGAAATTGAAGTTAATTGAATTAATTATTCAGCTGTATTCAGATTTAATTATGCTCGGTCGGTATGTAATGAGATTTTGCGTGTTCCATTTTTTGGCGGTCAGCAAAATTAAGTAATTTTTGGGACTGCTAACTTGAAATTTGAGTTAATTCAATTAATTATGCTATGAATTTAAATTGAGCTGTATTCCAATTTAATTATGCTCGGTCGCTACGACTATGAGATTTCGCAAGTTAAATGTTTTGGCTGTCAGTAAAGATAAGTAATTTTTAGGAAATCTGACTTGAAATTCAAGTTAATTCTATTACCGTAATTATGGTATAAATTCAGCTGTATTCAAATTTAATTATGCTCGGTCGGTATGAAATGAGATATCGCCAGTTAAATTATTTCGCGTTCAGCACAAATACGTCATTTTAGGAATGCTAACTTGAACTTCAAGTTACTTCAATTAATTATTCTATAAATTCAGGTGTATTCAAATTTATTTATGATCGGTCGGCATGATATGAGATTTCGCAAGTTCAAGTTAAATATTTTGGAGGTCAGGAAAAATAAGTAATGTTTAGGAATGCTAATTTGAAATTCAAATTATTTCAATTATTTATTCAGCTGTATTCAAATTTAGTTATGCTCGGTCGGTATGATATGAGATTTCGCAAGTTAAATGTTTTGGAGGTCAGTAAAAATAAGTAATTTTTGGAACTGCTAACTTGAAATTCAAGTTAATTCAATTAATTATGTTATACATTCAGCTGTATTCAAATTTAATTATGTTCGGTCGGTATGATATGAGATATCCCAAGTTAAATTATTTAGCGGTCATCAAAAATACGTCATTTTTAGAAATGCTAACTTGAATTTCAAGTTACTTCAATTAACTAAGCTATAAATTCAGGTGTATTCAAATTTATTTATGATTGGTCGGTATGATATGAAATTTCGCAAGTTCAAGCTGGTAAATATTTTGGAGGGCAAGAAAAATAAGTAATTTTTAGGAATGCTAATTTGAAATTCAAGTAAATTTAATAAATTATTCAGCAGTATTCCGATTTAATTATGCTCGGTCGGTATGATATGAGATATCGCAAGGTAATTTTTTTCGCGGTCAGCAAAAATAAGTAATTTTTAGGAATGCTAATTTTAAATTCAAGTTATTTCAATTAATTATTCAGCTGTATTCCAATTTAATTATTCTCCATCGGTATGATATGAGATTTCGCAAGTTAAATTTTTTGTTGGTCAGCAAAAATAAGTATTTTTTATGAATGGTAACTTGAACTTCACGTTACTTCAATTAATTATGCTACAAATTCAGCTGTATTCAAATTTATTTATGCTAGGTCGGTATGAACTGCCATATCGCAAGTTAATTTTATGAATGCTAACTTGAATTTCAAGTTAATTCAATTAACTATGCTATAATTTCAGGTGTATTCACATGTTATTATCCTTGGTCGGTATGACTGATATGAGATATCGCAAATGAAATTTTTTGGCTGTCTGGAAAAATAAATAATTTTGAGGAATGCTAACTTGAACTTCAAGCTAATTCAATTAATTATGCTATAATTTCAGGTGTATACACATTTAATTAACAATGGTCGCTATGATATGAGATATCGCAAGTTAAATTTTATCGCGGTCTGCAAAAATAAGTAATTTTTAGGAATGCTAATTTGAAATTCAAGTTATTTCAATTAATTATTCAGCTGTATTCAAATTTAGTTATGCTCGTTCGGTATGATCTGCCATATCGCAAGTTAAATTTTTTGTCTGTCAGGAAAAAGTAAGTAATTGTTAGGAATGCTAACATGTAATTGAAGTTAATTCAGTGTGGCTCTTACTATTAATGTGACCAGAAACACATAGTACTTATGTCTCTGATGTGACATATAACATAATAATTAAATTAAATTTAATTGGAATAGATACCACATTACACATATCCCGTGTACTATACGTACTTGCTTTTGGGTCAATTTTTTCAATAAATAAAGAAAAGAAAAGATGGATGGATGGATGTGCATTCACCTCTCTCCGATAATTACGCCGATTTTCCCCCATTACGCCGCATTTTCACCTTTATCCAAATAATCGACCATTACGCCATTTAGTGACGCCGTGCATTTCCATGCCTCCGATAACCGTAGGCTAAATCGATCAACCAATGGTAACTAGATGGTAATGGTCAACTACCAAAGCCAACAAAAAGACCAATAATTTTCTCACGCCGCTTTAAGGCGAAACAATAGGACAACAATTAATGAAACGATCCTACCTTGAGCGGCAGCCATGTCTCTGACATTAACATCATGCATGACGATGTCCATACTGGATACAGTTATGGTAAGCAATACAACAATGCATGTGGCCTGTAGTACAAACAATTTTTTACATATACATGCATTGCAAGAGAAAAAAACAAAAACAATATTTTGACGGGCGATACATTTCAACATAAGACTTCGGGAGGGTGGGAAACAAAATTTATAGATGTGGTAGCAACCACGGAATGTCAAGCTGTGATTGAAACAGCCGGCCGCCGAAAATTGTGCGTAACAGGTCCGCAGCAAAACAAAACAAAATCAAATAGCCAATCAAAAGGACATATAACCCATAACAATGCAAAAAAGTTAAAACAACCAAAATGTTGGTGCTAACAATTGAAATGTGTTTTATAAAAACTAAATGGAATTATCAAATGACCAAGAGTCCAGAGATGCATTAGATAACTTACGAATAAGTGAATACAGTAAATATGGCGCCATCTAATGACGGAATGCCATACGCTATAAATAGCACAAGCCTCACATACCGGAAAACACCTTGATATTAAAGGGAGCATCCGCGCATAGTAATTAATATTTTTTAAAAATAAAAAAATTCCAATTACAAATACTGAAATGGCAAAGGAAGCAGAAGACGGAAACAAAGGAATATAAATCTTATATTAGGCAATAAGCATTCCATGGGATAGAAGCAAACTAAATATAATATAAATGGTGAACCTAGCGGCTGTGAAGACAAAGCTGTTTGAACTAATATTACCCCATACATGGAGGCCAATCAGTCCACCTAGCTTTGTGTTCCGAAAATGATTACAGCGTCAACTACAAAAACAAACGAGAAGACCAATAATCTTCTCACGCCGCCAATCCGAAGGACCGCCAAAAAACAAAACAAAATAAAAAACAATGCACAAACAAAAAAAGAAATAAAAAAAATATGATAAAAAAAACAAAAAACAACAACATAAAAATGGCAAACTCACAATTACGAAGGCTACGGTTTACTTTCATCCTGTCATTTCGTCAAAATATCCGGAAATTCAGTTGAGTCAAAATCGAATCAACCACATCCTATTCCAGCGGAAAGGAATATGGTCCATCAGTGATATTCTTCCTTCCTGAAAATTAAGGCAAAAAGACAGCCAGAAAAAACCGACACAAACAATCCAACATGTACAAGTGACAAACGCTAAGCAATGTCATGCTTCAATACACAATATAAATTTACAACTGCTAATGATATCTACTTGCAAAAATCAGACGCTAGAAACGCTATTATAAATTTAGGCATTACGCTTGCACTTAACCACCTGCAAGTAGAAGTTGGTTAACACTCGAGAACCCTCATTGTTGAGATGTAACCCACCATCTCTAATCGCAAACATGTGCATGTGAGCGCTGCGATTCTTTGCTGAGAAAGGCCCGAATGTTGAAACAAATGGAAATTTCCTGAGTTTACACACGCGCCTGATTCTAGTGTTGGCTTTAATGACCAGGCGTTCTGAAGTAGAACAATCTACTGGTCTCGGAATAATAGCCGAGTACAAAAGTTTGATCGATGACTTGATGCTTTTGATGACCGATATCAAATTGTTCAAGGCTGCAGGAAAGTCATAAGGTGACATATAATGAATGTCATTGGTACCCACATGAAGAATGAGAAAATCAGCAGATGAAACTGCTCGTCTCAAAGTTGTGTTGCGCTCAAACTCCCTAGTAAGTTTGTTGAATGTTGCACCAGGAAAACATAACAACCGTAAACAGTCGATTCCAGTCACGTACTTCGCAATAGAGTCGGACACCAGTAATATCTGTTTCAAACCTGAATAATTAGAACCAGCAATGGTATCAGTGCACAAACAAAATAATAATATATACGGTAATACATATTTTATTAACCGACAAAGGAGACTCTACAGCCATGTAACCATTGTATTCATCCTAAATTCTGTTAGGAATACTGGTATTATAATTGTGATGATATGTCCTGTCCGAAGCAAATGCAATCAGTAAATACTATTTTACAATTGTACCCTCGGGTAGGCAATATATACTGGATGGCAGGAGTTGTCTCTGTATGTCCCCTGTGTTAGTCAAGGTTGTAAGAATATGTACAAGTAGGAACATTTTGCATCAAATCCATAATACGACGCGCCACTAAAATATTATCTGACATAGTGAACGTCAAATATTTCTTGTACGCATCACTTTTCCAATCGCCCTGTAATTGAATCAACAGGAATTCCTGCTTGAAAGCCCAGTGTCGCACCACCTCTGCGGAAACTATGTGACGAATAAGAAGATGGATTCAAACCAATGCACTTGATAATTGATTTCAATCGTTTTTGAAATAAATAATATGTGAAACTATGATGTATTGACCAAGAAAATAAGGGTTTATCAGAAGCGAGAGGTACCAAACCAAGCATATTCTCATAAGCTAATACCGGACATAATAAGGAGTTTGTTCTAAACAATGGGATTTGCACTCACCCCAAACGTCACTCCTTAGGAGAAATTTACCAGATTTATCCATAGAATTATTGGGCACCAGATTATTTGCGAGCCAACAAAAAGAAAGCAAATAAGCACAGAAACCATAAAAAACCATCAATTGGAAAAGACAAATCAGTTGTGTCCGAAACTGATTTAAAATAGTACAAGTAATAGGAAAAGCTTGTTTTACACAATGCGGATTAAGGCGCTGAATGCCTTTAAGGCTTAAATTAAGTAAAAAAGTATTGATCTCCAGATCCACGCCCAATAATAAATGTCATGTACGTACACCACAGACGACGTAATTCCTGATATAGTCTACTGCCTTAAAGGTACGACTGAGAAATTGTGAAAACATGGAAAGAATATTTGTAGTTGCAGGAATCGGCACCAAATGGAAATTAAAACAGAACAGTAAATATGTCTCCCACTGAATATGAAGATTCTTGACTGTGCCTTTAGCATACTCGGATTTGGCAAAAACAGTGAGATCATGCTTCAGCTCCTTTAAATGCTCATCTGAATGACAAAGCACACAAATCCCAGAAATTTAATTGGTATTATTAAAGTGTGATGTCCTGACGGGTTGGCAATGTCTTACCAATCACATGAAAAAACAAATAATTCTTCAGAAGCTGTGCACTCTGTCACAGACTCACCGAACAAATGAAAAAAAATGTACTTTATGACCCTCGTCAAGGTCCCAACGACTTAGATTATCCGCGAGCCTATTGTCAATACTACTAATATGCTCAGCCCTGACCTCAAACTCAAAAACGGCTGTTAGAAAACAAATTTCCCTCAAACAAGACTGCAGGAATTTGTTGTGTGTTAATCCTTTATTAATGGCTAAACCGGACGATTGGTTGTCACAGACAATTTTAATTCTTTGACCCTTCAAGCATGAGCCCCATAACTTTAAAGCTACTACTATTGTTAGCATCTCTAGCTCATTAATATGTAATGTTCGCTGAATAATGCATGGTGGAAAGGTTGAATGGAAATAACACTGACCATATGTACCACCACATCCTGTCAAAGAGGCATCGGTAGACAACACACTGTCTGCAGCGGACCAGTCCAATGTAGACATCATGGAGATACCATTATATAATGGTAGATAAGTATCCCACCATAACAAATCCTTTATTAAGTAATTTGGAACTGAATGAAATTGGCAATCCAAAGTATAAATCTCTCGAAGACATCTGAGCAATCGCTGCACAAAAAATCTTCCTGGTCTAACACAGGCACTAACACAATTTAGCTTATTAATAAGCGATTGTAACTCTTTTTTAGTAATTTTGGATTTATGTAACCAACTTGCAACTAGTAATATGATTTCTTTAAGGCGTTCTGGTGTTATTTCTAGTGACATAGTGACCGTATCGAATTAAACTCCTACAAATACCATGTGCGTGGACGGAGAGCAAGATTTATCTTTGGATTCCTCAATCCCATACTTTTCCAAAGTACTCTTTAATGCTAAATATGCAAATTGAGCATTATTTGGTTTTTATACGCCAACAAGATCGTCAAGGTAATTCAGAATGGCTATACCAATTAATAACATGATAAACACAATCGCGTTTGTCAACCTTTGAAAAATGTAACTGGCACTTCTAAGGCCCATACTGAGCACAGTGTCAAACATTAAATGACCCTTGAAATGATAGCCAACTTTGTGGTACTCACTGGGATCCAAACTAATCTGCCGAAATGCTTGACGGAGATCACATTTATACATTAGACAACCATGTCCGCGTTCTCTTATTAATTGTACAAAGTGATCTACCCTGGGATACCACAAGGAAACTGTTTTGCCTAAATATTAATTTGTATGTATAGTGTCATTTATGGCCTTACCTTTTGGGAAACTTAAGTCTAGTATTACACGTCTCTCTGACGTGTCTTTTTTTGGGAACTGTATTTAACGGAGAAAATGTTGCAGACTTGTTAAATGGATTGTTCGAAAATGGACCCAAAACTGTTTTGGCATTCAATTCTTTAACAAAATATGACTCCAATTCATTTGGATATTCTCTAGCCCCCTTGTGATTTCTGCATTTTTTGGAGGAATGACTAGTTGAAACATCCCCGATGCACCACAATGGGAATCCAAACTCGAGCAAATCACATAACTGTGAGTCTTTGTAGCTGGTTAGCATACTCCGAAGGAATTCAAAATTCAGCTTATCATTCACTTTAATGCGACAATGTTCATAATTGTATTTTCCAGAATCTATGACCTTATTGTGAGCTTGTACCAAACATTCTATACTAGCATAATTACGTATATTAGCTGAACAAATATTACATTTTTTGTGTGAACAGCATCTTACATGATCTAGTGATTGCACTTCCGTACTTACATCATTGTGTTCATTTGAATTCGGTAAGTGGTCAACGTTATTAATTTTTTCCGCACACTCAAATTGCACAAAGGAAGGACAAACAACTTCAATTAAGTGTTTGTTAATTGGAATACTTTTAACAACGTGATACATGGATGCAAGTCACATCACATAATGAGGGCATTCCTTTGAGCATTCTGCATGCTTCACTTTTCTACCGTCTTTTTGCCAGCATTCGGCACAAATATGAAGACAATGCCTGATCCTGCCCCTGACTACATCCATGTGATCACCCTGTTTGCTACATCTGTTGAATAAAGAACAGAACCAAATGTTTTCGGACGATTCAAATTCCTTCTGCACAGGTTTAACATTTTTAAACGATTGTTTCCTGGCCGAAACATTTCCTCCGAGTAAATGCCTGGCAAACATGACCTGCTCCGTGGATTGTGGATCATCAGACCATTGAATATGTCCCAATTCAATGGCACGCAGCCAGGCCGCATAGAAGCCACGCAATCCCTCGAAATAATATGTATTCGACAAGTAAACAATGCGCTTTAACAAGTTTATTCTGCCTTTACTCTCTTGCGTGGAGATAATTTCAGATGAAATTATTTCCAGCTCACCTGCCACAAACAGTTTGAAGTCAAGGTTATCGAAAGAAACCGACTTGTTGACATAATCAAACTGCAAGTGCGAATGCGGCCATTCTTGTGGATTGACAACACGGTCAGCTGCTTTCGCAGTTATTTCAGATTGCATAACTTTTTCTTGTGCTTTTTTTTAAATTGAATGGCCGCTGTCTGAATTATTAGTATTATATCGGTCCATTTCAGATCCAGCATCAGACAATTCAGAATCTTCTTCCGTAATTTCGAGCTTTTTCGCAAATCATCAATTGTTATTTTCTGTTCATCTGAACTGCTTACTGCATCAAGCTCCGGAATATGTACAGATAAAGGAACTGTTTTCGAAACAGCACCTTTAACACGTTTTGCCACGTGCGGGATTTCAGCGACAAAGTTACCTTCTTTTTTGAATGAGTTGACCTCCTTCTTGGCTTTAGACAGTTGGTCCAATAACTGTTGTTTCTCCCTTTCCAACGAAAGCCGTCGTTTCTCCTTATCCACGACCTCTAGCTCCAGTTTAAGAGCCAGAATTTCCAATTCCTCCGCCTCGAAATTAGAAAATGGCGACTCTTCCGGTGACTTGTTCTTGTTGTTGTTGTTCGGCATATCTCCGTCTAAGCGGGGCACCACACTCGGTGTCGTAACAGCCTCGCCTGTTGACGGCTCCGCAATTGGCGAGAACAAGGCACTCGCGTACCCGCTCCCACTCGGCACTTTCAGTGTTTTGTCTGACAGACCACTAATTGTGGCACTACTGGTCGACCCTTCCGTCGCGAACTTGTTATAGTCAAGGACAGTTTGCGCAGCCCTCCGCTTTGGTCTTACGTATTCTTCGCTCCCGTTGGAAGCCATGCTGCGACTTCTTGGCTAGGATTTTATTTAATAATTTACATTACCAGAATATATAAATAATTATTAGCTATTGCACACGCTATGTTGTCCCAGAGAAAGCAATGCGCCAAACACGAAAACTTTAAACAAAATGTATAGATGTGGTAGCAACCACGGAATGTCAAGCTGTGATTGAAACAGCCGGCCGCCGAATATTGTGCGTAACACGTCCGCAGCAAAACAAAACAAAATAAAATAGCCAATCAAAAGCACTTATAACCCATTACAATGCAACAAAGTTAAAAAAAACAAAATGATGGTGCTAACAATTGAAATGTGTTTTATAAAAACTAAAGGGAATTATCAAATGACCAAGAGTCCAGAGATGCATTAGATAACTTACAAATAAATGAATACAGTAAATATGGCGCCATCTATTGACGGAATTCCATACGCTAACAATAGGACAAGGCTCACATACCGGAAAACACCTTGATAGTAAAGGGAGCATCCGCGCATAGTAATTAATATTTTTTAAAAATAAAAAAATTCCCATGCATCTGATAACCGTATTCTAAATCGATCAACCAATGGTAACTAGGCTTTGAGATAGATTAACCAATCGTAACTCGGGTTGTGACGGATGTCCAAAACACATGTTAAGCGATCAGCCAATGATAACTAGGCTTTGCGATCACTTAATAAATCGTAACTCGGGTTGTGACAGGTAGCAGAAACCCCCGTTTAAGCCCATTTCGTAAATTAACTACCGATTACAACATCAAACGGCAGTTTTTGGCCAAATGCACAATAATTGCTCAAACTGGGGTTTGGGAGCCTAAACCATGGTTTATGCTCTCAAACTGGGGCTTAGTGAATTATTGTGCATTTGGCGAGCCTAAACTAGGGTTTGGGCAGTCTAAACTGGGGTTTTGAGCTCAAACCGTGGTTTAAGCTATCAGAGTCTAAACGGTGGTTTCTGCCGCCAAGTGCACAATAATTGCTCAAACCAGGGTTTAAGAAAACTACCGTTTGGGATCAAGATTGGCAGTTTATTTCTTAAACTGTGGTTTGGGTCCAAACAAGGGTTTAGGCTTTTTATTGCATTACGACCTCAAACGGTAGTTTCTGGCCAAATGCACAATAATTGCTTAAACTGGGGTTTGAGAGCCTAAACCATGGTTTAGACTCTCAAACTGCGGCTTAGTGAATTATTGTGCATTTGGCGAGCCTACACTAGGGTTTGGGCAGTCAAAACTGGGGTTTGAGCTCAAAACGTGGTTTAAGCTATCAGAAACCCTAGTTTGAGAGTCTAAACGGTGGTTTCTGCCGCCAAGTGCACAATAATTGATCAAACCATGGTTTATGCTCTCAAACTGGGGCTTAGTGAATTATTGTGCATTTGGCGAGCCTAAACTAGGGTTTGGGCAGTCTAAACTGGGGTTTGAGCTCATACCGTGGTTTAAGCTATCAGAGTCTAAACGGTGGTTTCTGCCACCAAGTGCACAATAATTGCCTAAACTAGGGATTAAGAAAACTACCTTTCGGTATCACGATTGGCAGTTTATTTGTGAAACTGTGGTTTGGGTCCAAACTAGGGTTCAGGCTTGTTATTGGATTACGACCTCAAACGGCAGTTTCTGGCCAAATGCACACTAATTGCTTAAACTGGGGTTTGAGAGCCTAAACCATGGTGTAGACTCTGAAACTGCGGTTTAGTGAATTATTGTGCATTTGGCGAGCCTAAACTAGGGTTTGGGCAGTAAAATCTAGGGTTTGAGCTCAAACCGTGGTTTAAGCTATCAGAAACCCTATTTTGAGAGTCTAAACGGTGGTTTCTGCCGCCAAGTGGACAATAATTGCTCAAACCAGGGTTTAAGAAAACTACCGTTTGGGATCACGATTGGCAATTTTTTTCTTAAACTGTGGTTTGGGTCCAAACTAGGGTTTAGGCTTTTTATTGGATTACGACCTCAAACGGCTGTTTCTAACCAAATGCACAATAATTGCTCAAACTGGGGTTTGAGAGCATAAACCATGGTTTAGACTCTCAAACTGGGGTTTAGTGAATTAATTATGTGCATTTGGCGAGCCTAAACTAGGGTTGGGCAGTCTAAACTGGGGTTTGAGCTCAAACCGTGGTTTAAGCTATCAGAAACCCAGGTTTCTTCCGCCAAGTGCACAATAATTGGTTAAACCAGGGTTTAAGAAAACTACCGTTTGGGATCACGATTGGCAGTTTTTTTCTTAAACTTTGGTTTGGGTTCAAACTAGGGTTTAGGCTTTTTATTGGATTACGACCTCAAACGGCAGTTTCTGGCCAAATGCACAATAATTGCTTAAACTGGGGTTTGAGAGCCTAAACCATGGTTTAGACTCTCAAACTGCGGTTTAGTGACTTATTGTGCATTTGGCGAGCCTAAACTAGGGTTTGGGCAGTCAAAACTGGGGTTTGAGCTCAAACCGTGGTTTTAATTATCAGAAACCCTAGTTTGAGAGTCTAATCGGTGGTTTCTGCCGCCAAGTGCACAATAATTGCTCAAACCAGGTTAAGAAAACTACCGTTTGGGATCACGATTGGCAATCTTTTTCTCAAACTGTGGTTTGGGTCCAAACTATGGTTTAGGCTTTTTATTGGATTACGACCTCAAACGGCGGTTTCTGGCCAAATGCACAATAATTGCTCAAACTGGGGTTTGAGAGCATAAACCATGGTTTAGACTCTCAAACTGGGGCTTCGTGAATTATTGTGCATTTGGCGAGCCTAAACTAGGGTTTGGGCAATCTAAACTGGGGTTTGAGCTCATACCGTGGTTTAAGCTATCAGAGTCTAAACGGTGGTTTCTGCCGCCAAGTGCACAATAATTGCCTAAACTAGGGATTAAGAAAACTACCTTTTGGTATCACGATTGGCAGTTTATTTCTGAAACAGTGGTTTGGGTCCAAACTAGGGTTCAGGCTTGTTATTGGATTACGACCTCAAACGGCAGTTTCTGGCCAAATGCACACTAATTGCTTAAACTGGGGTTTGAGAGCCTAAACCATGGTGTAGACTCTGAAAACTGCGGTTTAGTGAATATTGTGCATTTGGCGAGCCTAAACTAGGGTTTGGGCAGTAAAATCTAGGGTTTGAGCTCAAACCGTGGTTTAAGCTATCAGAAACCCTATTTTGAGAGTCTAAACGGTGGTTTCTGCCGCCAAGTGGACAATAATTGCTCAAACCAGGGTTTAAGAAAACTACCGTTTGGGATCACGATTGGCAATTTTTTTCTTAAACTGTGGTTTGGGTCCAAACTAGGGTTTAGGCATGTTTTATTGGATTACGACCTCAAACGGCGGTTTCTAACCAAATGCACAATAATTGCTCAAACTGGGGTTTGAGAGCATAAACCATGGTTTAGACTCTCAAACTGGGGTTTAGTGAATTATTGTGCATTTGGCGAGCCTAAACTAGGGTTTGGGCAGTCAAATCTGGGCTTTTGAGCTCAAACCGTGGTTTAAGCTATCAGAAACCCTAGTGTGAGAGTCTAAACGGTGGTTTCTTCCGCCAAGTGCACAATAATTGGTTAAACCAGGGTTTAAGAAAACTACCGTTTGGGATCACGATTGGCAGTTTTTTTCTTAAACTTTGGTTTGGGTTCAAACTAGGGTTTAGGCTTTTTATTGGATTACGACCTCAAACGGCAGTTTCTGGCCAAATGCACAATAATTGCTTAAACTGGGGTTTGAGAGCCTAAACCATGGTTTAGACTCTCAAACTGCGGTTTAGTGACTTATTGTGCATTTGGCGAGCCTAAACTAGGGTTTGGGCAGGCAAAACTGGGTTTTTGAGCTCAAACCGTGGTTTTAATTATCAGAAACCTAGTTTGAGAGTCTAATCGGTGGTTTCTGCCGCCAAGTGCACAATAATTGCTCAAACCAGCGTTTAAGAAAACTACCGTTTGGGATCACGATTGCAATCTTTTTCTCAAACTGTGGTTTGGGTCCAAACTATGGTTTAGGCTTTTTATTGGAGTTACGACCTCAAACGGCGGTTTCTGGCCAAATGCACAATAATTGCTCAAACTGGGGTTTGAGAGCATAAACCATGGTTTAGACTCATCAAACTGGGGCTTCGTGAATTATTGTGCATTTGGCGAGCCTAAACTATAGGGTTTGGGCAATCTAAACTGGGGTTTGAGCTCATACCGTGGTTTAAGCTATCAGAGTCTAAACGGTGGTTTCTGCCGCCAAGTGCACAATATTGCCTAAACTAGGGATTAAGAAAACTACCTTTTGGTATCACGATTGGCAGTTTATTTCTGAAACAGTGGTTTGGGTCCAAACTAGGGTTCAGGCTTGTTATTGGATTACGACCTCAAACGGCAGTTTCTGGCCAAATGCACACTAATTGCTTAAACTGGGGTTTGAGAGCCTAAACCATGGTGTAGACTCTCAAACTGCGGCTTAGTGAATTATTGTGCATTTGGCGAGCCTAAACTAGGGTTTGGGCAGTAAAATCTAGGGTTTGAGCTCAAACCGTGGTTTAAGCTATCAGCGAAACCCTATTTTGAGAGTCTAAACGGTGGTTTCTGCCGCCAAGTGCACAATAATTGCTCAAACCAGGGTTTAAGAAAACTACCGTTTGGGATCACGATTGGCAATTTTTTTCTTAAACTGTGGTTTGGGTCCAAACTAGGGTTTAGGCTTTTTATTGGATTACGACCTCAAACGGCTGTTTCTAACCAAATGCACAATAATTGCTCAAACTGGGGTTTGAGAGCATAAACCATGGTTTAGACTCTCAAACTGGGGTTTAGTGAATTATTGTGCATTTGGCGAGCCTAAACTAGGGTTTGGGCAGTCTAAACTGGGGTTTGAGCTCAAACCGTGGTTTAAGCTATCAGAAACCCTAGTGTGAGAGTCTAAACGGTGGTTTCTTCCGCCAAGTGCACAATAATTGGTTAAACCAGGGTTTAAGAAAACTACCGTTTGGGATCACGATTGGCAGTTTTTTTCTTAAACTTTGGTTTGGGTTTCAAACTAGGGTTTAGGCTTTTTTATTGGATTACGACCTCAAACGGCAGTTTCTGGCCAAATGCACAATAATTGCTTAAACTGGGGTTTGAGAGCCTAAACCATGGTTTAGACTCTCAAACTGCGGTTTAGTGACTTATTGTGCATTTGGCGAGCCTAAACTAGGGTTTGGGCAGTCAAAACTGGGGTTTGAGCTCAAACCGTGGTTTTAATTATCAGAAACCCTAGTTTGAGAGTCTAATCGGTGGTTTCTGCCGCCAAGTGCACAATAATTGCTCAAACCAGGGTTTAAGAAAACTACCGTTTGGGATCACGATTGGCAATCTTTTTCTCAAACTGTGGTTTGGGTCCAAACTATGGTTTAGGCTTTTTATTGGGATTACGACCTCAAACGGCGGTTTCAAGGTCCTAATGCACAATAATTGCGGGTCAACTGGGGTTTGAGAGCATAAACCACCTTGGTTTAAACTCTCAAACTGGGGCTTCGTGAATTATTGTTTTCATTTTGCGAGCCTAAACCTAGGGTTTGGGCAATCTAACAAAACTGGGGTTTGAGCTCATACCGTGGTTTAAGCTATCAGAGTCTAAAACGGTGGTTTTCTTTTGCCGCCAAGGTGCAATAATTGCCTAAACTAGGGATTAAGAAAACTACCTTTTGGTATCACGATTGGCAGTTTATTTTCTAAACAGTGGTTTGGGTCCAAACTAGGTTCAGGCTTGTTATTTGGATTACGACCTCAAACGGCAGTTTCTGGCCAAAATTGCACACTAATTGCTAAACTGGGGTTTTGAGAGCCTAAACCATGGTGTAGAATCTCAAACTGCGGCTTAGTGAATTATTGTGCATTTGGCGAGCCTAAACTAGGGTTTGGGCAGTCAAAACTAGGGTTTGAGCTCAAACCGTGGTTTAAGCTATCAGAAACCCTATTTTGAGAGTCTAAGCGGTGGTTTCTGCCGCCAAGTGCACAATAATTACTCAAACCAGGGTTTAAGAAAACTACCGTTTGAGATCACGATTGGCAGTTTATTTTTTAAACTGTGGTTTGGGTCCAAACTAGGGTTTAGGCATGTTTTTGGATTACGACCTCAAACTGCAGTTTCTGGCCAAATGCACAATAATTGCTCAAACTGGGGTTTGAGCACCTAAACCATGGTTTAGCCTCTCAAACTGGGGTTTAGTGAATTATTGTGCCTATGGAGAGCCCAAACTTTGGTTTGAGGAGCCTAAACTAGGGTTTAAGCTCCAAACCATGGTTCAAGTAATTATTTTGCATTTGGTTTGCCATACATGTCAAAGTGTACGGAACATTGAAGTAATTTATCAAACAATTAAATATGTGGATACTGCTTTAGTTTGAATGTTTTTTGAAATATCACAATGTGTCTGTCTTTTATAAGTTGATGAACAGCTGGAACTATTCACTTAGTAATACTTTACAATAAAAGTGAGAAATGAACAATGTTATCAGACGTTAGAAATATAAATCTGAAAGGGAGGAGTAGATACATATCGTACTGCAAGATAATTCAATAACATTAATTCGTATTAAATGACACAATAAAACTCATGATTATCGTTTGCCGGCGTTGTCCCTCACAGAACAGTACATGCTATAACACAAGAAACACAAATTACTCAGACATACAGTAAACGTATGTGTAGTAATCTATCATCTACTTACGGAGCCACGCAGAGGACATGGATATTTTTTGTATTAATTCGTTCCCATGAAATAACAATTAGTTCCCTCAAATTAACTATTCCTTACCTCGAATTAACAATTCGTTCCCATGATATAACAATTCGTTCCCCCGAATTAACGATTCGTTCCCATGATATGACAATTCGTTATCTCAATTTAACAATTCGTTCCCTCGAATTAACAATTCTTTCTTTCACGAATTAATAATTCGTTCCAGTGGAAACGAATTTTTATTTCGTTTGAACGAATTTTTAAATTTATGGAACTATTTGTTAATTCGTGGGAACGAATTGTTAAATTGAGGGAACGAATTATGATTTCGTGGGAACGAATTAATCTATTGGTCAATGACTATCCAGAAAATGATGTGAAATACAAATACCAACTTTGTAAAACGTTCTCAGAAAACCGGACTACAGCAGCTTAATAGGAACATGCGCAATTCCTTTTATATGTCGTTCCTACGACATAGCATCTCGTTACTACAAGTTAGCTATGTCGTTCCCACGAGACATCATCTCGTTCCCTCGAGATAGATCTCGTTCACACGAGATAGGATCTCGTTACCACGAGTTAGCTATGTCGTTCCCACGAGATAGCATCTCGTTACCACGACATACCATCTCGTTCCCTCGAGATAGGCAGCCAATGAAAATGAAGCATAATTACCGCCATATTAGTCCGACAGCCGGAAGCTTAACCTTGTTTTGATTAACATAGTTTTTTATTGACGAATTTTCGTGTCCATACCATCCACATCCAGAATCCGGCTGATGACACTCTGTGATGCTTGAGTGTTTTGAGAAATTTGCATAAATTCAAAATGGCCGCCAAACAGTTATAGTATGCCGTGTGAGGTATTGAAGTAATTTAAAAGCGTATTGGATTTACTTGACTTATCAGATAAGCGGTCAACATTTTTAATATTAAATTCAATTCACTGTGACATGGAAACAATCCAAAATGGTCGCCAAATGTGACATATTTTACATATAACTACTCTCACACTCTATATCAAAGGAAACACGATACTGATATTGGATATATTGACACAATACACGCTTTCAGTACGTTCGATTTGTTCGTAGACAAGTTGTTGAACAGGGGAAGTCCAAGATGGCCGTCACATATACATATAGGATCATATAACAATAGTGTAAACGACTGATAATTAAGTATATAACTGCATATTAGCGCCATATCGTAGTAAATTGGTATAGATGTATTGGATTTAGGAATACATGTACACTGAATGTTTTCAGTAACTTAGCAATATAAGTAAATAGCTGTGCCAATAGCAGCCGCCAAATATTAAAAAGTCACATTGACTTATGCTGCGCAAATTGCATAATAATTACTGGGGCTATTGATTAATGTAAGCATATTAGTATACATATCTCAGGTTTATGGACACATTGAACGTTTTATGTAACTTTCAAATGCAATATTAGACAATTGTATCAATAGAAGAAGCTTTAGATGGCCGCCAGATATAACTTACCTTGTAATGACAATCATATTGTGTAATGATTAAAATATGAAATGTCACGTAGTCCTATTTTAAAGAAAATACACATATTTATGTCAATCTTGTGTTCTTTTGTAATCTTGTTATGTAATTAGACACGTGTTCCAATAGCAGAAGTCCAAGACGGCTGCCAAATATAAATTATATCAATTATCGTTTAATAATTAAGTCATATAATTAAGTTCAGTCCAGCTCCATAGGGATCACACTGTTATAGCAATATTTTACTTGTGAATAAAGTAACATGTTCTATAGCTTCTGTATACATGTACGCTCACACATGTGCCACTACATGTAGCAGACTTCCATGTTGGTATTCCAATATAACTAGATTACCTTATAGTAACAAATCGTGTATACTAGCTATTTTTCTTTTTACCTTTTTATCATTCTTGGTTTTGCAAATAATACTTTTCTTAATTAAGCAAATATATTAGTTATCTTACCGATGAACCTATCAGTCAATATAACCATGCAATTTCATATCATATATCAAAAGTGCTTTATTTTATCAAAAAGATAAATCGGACAAGTGGTGTAATGTTATCTGTTAACACCGGTATTGTCAAATAAATATTCAAATGGAGTGTTTTCACAATGCATTTGTTCCACTTTTCTAGCGAACACCATATGCATCCACTCAATTGGTGCAATGAATTCACTTTGTTCAATATGTTATTAATTTATATACCCGATGTATGTACGTACAGCTGCGTAAGAAACGCTAACCTATGTTTAGCTGTTGCGTGGTTTAATGTGTAACGTATGGATTATCATGTCAAAATTGCAACATTTCTGCAAATGTATGTCAATGACGATCGCATAATAATGACATAATTATTAAAATAGAGAACACAGTAGAAAAGTGAGACCCATAAACCCATGACAAGAAGAAATAAACGCAATAAATACTTCCTAATGAACAAATGACATGCGCACATCGGTGGTCGCAGAACCGTCAACGCGGCACAAACATGATCAGCGGTGTACGGTCCCAAAACGAAAGCATAAACAGTATAACAAATACAGAGCAAGCACAACAACAACTATTCCCCTATGAACTATTGGCACAGGAAAAACAAATCCCAATGCAGTACAGTACACGGAGACATGACAAAAAGGATGCCACCTTGGACAGGACAGTGCATAAAACAGACCACTTGTATCGGTGATCCTGTTTAACAAACCTCCCGATTACCTCGCCATCATGCTTCAAAAGGACAGCAACATATGTACAAGGCAATCAAAAAAGAATAATACATCATACGACAATGAAAAACTAATCACAACGAAATACACAGTATACATGAAATGAAAGTTAATATTGTAGATATGACTATCAGAAAAGAAGAAGATATGATGACACAAAATCTCTAGCCACAAGGGATGATAGTTACGTTGTTCCGCGTTGTCATATAAGTATAGTAAATTTCGTGATTACTGCACTCCTTATATCCATTGTATGGTACCTTGAAGGCTATCATGTTGTATATATTGTTGTGTAATATATGTATTGCTGTCTGCAATGACTATAACAGTTATTGTTACCGTGATAGAGTATTTTGTAATGGCACAACTGGAATGAATGTCATATATATATATATATATCATTTCAATGTGTATTAGTTGTGTCCACACTATAGTATTTATTGTACATTATATCAGTGTTTTTCTCAGAATTATTGAATTTGTGATTAAATTTGATCAACTGCACATGTATGTCAGACGTTGAATTCCGACTTATCGTTGAAAAGAAGAATGTTATAGAAACATTACATTATCTCATCATACAAATATATTTGGCTCTACCTAATCAATAACAATTTGAATTTCTATCAATTACTTGCAGTTTACCAAATGATAAGTGATATCAAAAGGCTGTACATCAATCATTATGTACATACCGTCCTTTTGTGGAAATTATGAACATTTCGTAGAAATTTATTTTTATGTCACAATGTATGCATGTTAAACTGGTTTAAAGCAAGTAATGTTAGCCAGAAACTGGAATAATGCTAATGGAACGCTGAAAACGTATATATGTATCATTTGTACTAGCCATGTTAGCCATTTCGTGTGATTTCACAGTAAACATGTTGAGCAGCGAAGCTTTTGGAACCAATGGTATGAAAGAAAACCGCTTACATTAAAGTTTACTGTAAAGTTCCACACTACGTCTTCCTGCCAACGCCCCACTATATAAGTTTGGTAGCCATCTTGGATTTGGTATCAGAATATTTTTGATGAGGAATGGCAAAACAAGAAGGCTTTGCAAAAATAAACTGAATAATCCAACGTATATAACCCAAATGTACTATTTTAAATATTATATCAGTATATGATTTGATTACCAGTAGAATGTGCTATATTATTATCCGGCGCCCATTCTTGACTTCTGTTATTGCACGTTGTCTAATGGGGTATATTAACCTAAGAAAAAATATCATCTTGACTTAATACTTAGATGTAACATCCGAGTGTAATCATATAAGCTATTTGCTACAATAATATCAATATAGTTGGCTGCCATCTTGGACTAATGGAATAACTTAGAAAACAAATTAAGCATGTCCCTTTTAAGCTGCCGTACCGGACTGATAATTTCCATGTTTATTTGACCCCATGAGATCGCACGCGGCATGACTACGCGAGAAGGCCGACTACCCAACTTAACACAAAAGTCAACACCCCCTTTTTAAGCCAAACTCTTTGCATCATGTCCGCATATGACAATGCTCCAAGAAACATATTACTTTGAATACTTTGGACGGACATGTCCGGTATACTTGCCGCCGGTACGATGGTAAACCGGAAGTTACCGGACCGAATGTCCGACAATTGAATATCGCAGGTACAGAATACACATCACAATCGTACAAATAATATTGTGCCATCAAACAAAGTGGTTTCGAATTATACAGATATTATCGATTTTATTAATTAAAGGTACATGCCCATTCAACAGGCACAAAATGTTCTTTATATCAGAGACATCATCCGAGACATTTACTGGCAAAATATCATTCACCATCATCGCACGTATTGATTGGCATCATTATACATTTTATATCATTATGTGAATTTCCACACTGATATCAAGGGCGATAACTGTGTTTCCTTTAAATGTAAACGGACATTGTTATTTATTCTCTGCTTATCTTTGGATGTGCAATGATCGTAGTTTATAATCAGTCGAAAATACTTTTTTTTTCAGGTGACGCATTTAATTAGTATAAATAATTAAAATATATCATGCCTCATTTGCATATGAAAATAGCCTGATACCACCGCGAGTCACTATCAGTAAAATGAATAGTAATAAATGATTATAACTGTATAGCGGGCACTTGTGGAATATTGACACAATTATACACTTATATAATTCCTATAAAGAACATTGTGTGCCTTCTGAGTGGGCATGTACCTTTAAAATATGATAGTTTGCATCAAATAATGGGGAGATTTAGAGATTTAGGTTGCAGAATACCACGAAATAAATTTTATACAGCGGAACCTCTCTACACCGGACACGAAGAAAACATCTGTGATCTTATTTTTGCTGGGTTTCTTAGTCATGTATCTTAGGTCATAATCCTGTTCATGATCGCATACGGCACACAACTATAGCTCAGAATTATCAAATGCCTGATTTACAGTGCTGCATCCACATTGCAGCATCGGGTGAGTATCAAAATATGTCGATTACTTATTATTTATTATGTACATAGTTCCTTTTGCCATATGTATTATCGCGTATGCATCGTTAGACTTACTTTGATCAGCCTGTAAAATAAGCTTAGGGCTGTGTCTTAGACCCAGTAATTGAGATATGAACAACAGCCTGCAGCGCTTTACAGTTATCACAGTGGGTGGGGAACTGGTACGATGTCAGTGCACTTGCGAAATTTATCAGAAATGCAGGAATTGTCACCTCACCTTCTGTTATTTACAGTCATCAACACAGTCAATATTCGTTAGATATGCCGGTCGCAACATTTCTGACCCACCAGTTGCTGTTTAATAGCCATTTTATTAACAAAAATTTCTCATGTCAAAATGTTGGATTTTCTGGGCGACATCGTTCCAATGTTTCGCCAAGCCTAGGGTAACATTTCTTCATTGGTGTATCTTCTACATACTACATGTGAAAACATAGCTAATGCCAATGCTTTTAGCGCCGCTTCCGAAGGCATATCCCCGGCGTTGTAGTCAGTGTCTGTCCCTCCATCAGTCCGTCCGTCGGTCTTCAAAATGTCGAAAACTAAACGTTGGGGGGGAATAATTTTGACATTTGCTGCATATATCAGAAAATGATAGGTCGGAAAACATGTTTAATTAAACAGATTTCCCGACCTATCAATTTCTGATATACGCCGTAAATTTCAAAATTACAATACAGTTAACCTTATAATCTAAAAATCCTCAAACATTCCCAAAGGAAACTGTGGCGGGTGGAGTAATTGTACGTCACGTGTGTTTCATTTTAACTAGCATATACTACATACTTTATACCGGTCTATTGTTTCCATAAGATGTGTACTGCAATAAATTCTCTAGCAGTACCATCATAGTCAGGGGGAATATTGAGCATATGACCCAACAGGTGGAAATGGAGTCCAGACTGGTACGATTTTATAAAAGCATATGACAATATTTTTCGGAGGGTGTGCAAAATTTCGTCCATTGACATTTTTTAAAATCCAATATGGCCGCCGCCATGTCATGTAATAATTACATTCGCCATAACTCCTTACGTACCTGTGATGCAGACATACTCTCGGTCTCTATAGCCACATTTGTTAGCACACTGAATATTCTGAAAGGTGTAGTATTGCAATCTGGCTATTACTGTATGCATACAGTCCTATATGGCCGACAAAAGCACAACAAAAGGTAAACAAAACGTGAAAAAATATTAGGTACTTTGCTTACAATGAGTTATGTCTATTGACGAGTTGTACTAGTATAACTAATTATTTTAGCTGTACTGAACACACTCCATTTTCATTTTTTTTTAAATCCAATATGGCTGCCGCCAACCACTGAAATCAATTAAAGTATCATACCTCTTTATTTGTAATTATGTACATAATTTTGGTCTCTATGCCCACATTTATAAGAGTGCATAATCTATAGGAATGGCTAGTAATGATACTTGCCTATTAGATAATCATTAACATCCAATATGGCCACCAGAGGTGTATTATCTGAGAAATATTGCTTACACTGTCAGCAAATCGGTGCGTGTTATATTTATGATATTAATCCAATATCACCTCATTAAGATCAATTACCTCAGCAATCACCCTCTTAAGTCTGATTTCGTGGGAGATGATTCTTACAGGCTTCTCCGCCCTCACACAGACAACATACTGTACATCCTAGCTTGGAGCAGCTGTAAGCTGCAGTCTGACACGCAGATGTCTTGCAGTTGCGGTGGTAGTATTTCTGTATGCGCTGATAGGACAGCAGATGAAACAGTTCGGGGAAGGAGGATACACTGGTGGTCGAATCCCCAACCATATTGTGTTGGCTCCATATTTGGCGGTGACTCTTGAAGTGCTGCCTTCCATGTGTCGACTTGCAGATGTCCTACAATGCGTTGCTCTCTAAATTGTTTCCATGTCACTAACGGTGTTGATGTAGATTGATGCAGCCTTTCCTGTTGCGCCATATTTAGGGTAAAAGACACCAAATAGTTTTACTGTATAATTTAACCGAATCCCAGCCAGTCTTTTCTACTTTCACTATTCGTATGGATGTTGTGCGACGAACCCCGTCATGTCCCCCAATATTGTTTACATTATTTGGCCACGGAAACTCTGTTTACATCTCGTGACCAACAGGCTCAGTGTCTTATTTTAAATGCTTCAAATATGCTGAAAACTGGTGCTAAAAACACCCCAAGTGAAACTGGGTAGTAATGGATAAATATTCTCAAGCAAACTGTGTGTATGACCTTAAACCACCCGGACTATTTTGTATGCCGGACTACTTTTGCATACTCAATTTCTCTAACCTTCAACCTAGAGTGCTACATTCCAGGTTATAATATAGGGAGATATGTTTTTCTTTATTCTTTCAATCTGACATTTTTCTGTCAAAATGAACATTGATTTACTATTACCAGACGTACTAATTGACATTATTCTACTTTTTATATCAAACGCGAAATACCAGTTTGATGTCAGGGGCGATAACCGTGTTTCCTTTAAATGATAACGGAAGCAACTATTTATTCCATTTATTTATTTTTTTGATGTGCAATATCATACTTTATGATATGTCGTTAAATATATTTATTCAGCATTTAGTTGATATAAATAATTTAAAAATACTGCATCATTTGCATATGGAACTAGCTTGATACCACCACGAGTCTCTATGAGTACATTAAAGATTACTAAATAATTATATCTGTGTAGCTGGCACCCGTAATTTTTAAAAGTGGTGGACTAGTTGCAATTATACACTTATTTAATTTCCATAAATAATAAATGGTATCTACTGGATGGGACACCAGCTTCAACAATAATTAAATCTATATTTTAATTAGTCAAGATCCAGAGCAGAATGGGTGCAGGTTATTGGAAAATAGGTCCCACAACATCCATAAGAAAAATGAAAGTAGCAGAGAATAGCAAAAATATGTGTAAGGGTTACGGGTGTTGTTTTTAGGGAAAATCAATGATGGTGGGGCCACCTTAGTCTGATCCCTGACGGTTATTGGTTTGCATCGGTAACGGGCCAGTTTGACAGTCAACCTGTGTAAGTTACCATATGTGTAACTTACTATAAAATGTGATTGTTTTAAATTACGTACATATGTAATTTAATTATGAGGATAAATGTTTGTATAAAACAAATTATTAAGTCAAACACCATACATACATATGCAATTTAGTTAATATAGGTTAGAGGATAATAAATTGTGCGAAATCGTCAAGGGGGTAGTAATAGTAGTCCAGTATGAACACAATCGTGCGGGTGTTTTGAGGTCACTGACACAGTTTGCTTGCAAATCTTGACCCATTACTACCCAGTTTCACTTGAGGAACATGTGGGGGTGTTGGTCATGTGATGTAAACAAAGTTACCGTGGCCAATAATATATGTAAACAATATTGGGGGACATGACGAGGTTGGATTTGTTTTTCTTAGGAGTAAGTGAACCTATTGTTTAATTCATGCAGAACCAGTACAGACCGGCTGCAGGTCATGTACAAGTAGGTCCCACAACATCTATAAGAATAGTGAAAGTAGGAGAGACTGGCCTTATTGGCTGGGATTCAGTTAAAGTATATAGTAAAACTATTTGGTGTCTTCTAACCTATACTGTGATACTTTGTGGGTGAAATGTTACCGGCATTGCATGTGTGACTTGAACAGCCAATCAGATATCGGACTATAATTTATTAGAGGGAGAATTACTTGACAGCAGTGCCATCTGACGTCATAATGACGCAATACTAACCCATGTATTGCTTGCATAATTCTGCTTGTGGCTTGATGCTTTCTGCTTGCGGCTTTCCGCTTTCAGACGGCGGCTTGATGCTTACTTCCTGTGGCTTTGTCTTTACTGATTTCGGCCTTATTCAAAGTACTAAGTGCTTTGTTATTACTTTCTATTGCAATAAAACAGGGACACGAATAAGGATGTACCAATAATTGTAATGTAAATAAGACGAAATAACAAAGCAATCAGCAGAATGGACATGTAAGAAGGACAACTACAATTACAACAAGCAGATTTCAAATGTATTAAATACAAATGACGAATGAAATAATATGAATATAAGTTGTAATGTCATCAGCACTCAAGCAACAAGTCACATATAATTATGGCGGATATTACCTTTCATAAGAAACAAACTGTAATTTGTTAATTAATTAAATAGATATCAATGTACATTTGTAGTCTATTCCTCAATGAAATTATTTTGATAAATCTCTACACTGTTTGCCATTAAGTTCATCTTATTTACCCATACCAATAACAAATGATCAGTGCCTATACTGTTTGCCATTTAATCGGTATGCGTTATCTTATTTCTCCATGAAACGACATGATCAGATGCTACACTGTGCCATTTTGTTTGTCTTATTTACCCATGCCAATAAAAAAGACCAGCGTCTATTCTATGCCTTCCAGTAATTCCATATCTAGGCTCATAATTAAAATGTGCCACGTGATCGGAAATTTATATCGTTGTCAGATCAGGGCTAACCTGTTCGCTGTTGATGTGCATGCGTCCGGCCAGTGTGTGGGATGTTCTGTCTTATTTTCGTATATATTGTAAAGTTTAATCCCTCCTCCCCCCAAAGAAAGAAAAATATATATGATATTTTTCGTAAATAAGTGGATAGTTGACAAAAGATTCATTGCATTTCATTTGATGTGTGTCCTGAAGCGTTTATAAATGTTACGACTATTTACAAAGATATAAGCTTTATATGGCATATGTCCGAATTGCATTTTGCAAAATGTTCATACATGTATGCGATATGGCATAATATGGTATAATCTAGAAAAACAATATCTGTATGATTGTGGGTCTAGTTTTCTGGGTATTAACACGTTCATCAACTAGCGGTTTTTATAAAACATAACATATGGGATAACTTGTCAGTTCAATTCATTGGTAAACATTTCTTTCAATGTTTCTTGCCTTCAAAATAAGATTATTATTAGAATAAGATTCGCGTGAGCGCGTTTAGCAACACAGGAGTCGGCCATCTTGAATCTTGACTTATGGTTGGTGTTTTTGGAGTATTTTCTGAAAGTGTCATTAAATATGCTAATTCGTCCGAGTTTTCAACAGATCTTCTCGCAGATGAATGAGCCACAGTGAAGGAAAACCTGAAACTTTTCTATTGTTTATGATTTTAACAATATTCAAAAGCAGATTAATTGCGGACGCAGAAAATCACGGTAGGTTCGTGTACAAAATTACCTAAATGGCAACAATTTCCAATATTTAGTCCCAACACTGAATTTGGTGGGATTTTTAAAGGACTTAGTTTACGTCAAGTCATGCTTATTTCAATCACCTGACGTAAAACACATCGCGGCTGCACAAATGTCCATAACTTACAAAATATATGAATACCCCGAAACCTCCGACTACCCCGGAAAATGGCGTCTCGATCATACATTATTCAGTACCATCCAGATACCTATAATCATGCTACGTGAGTTTTCGTGCACACGCCATGTCGCGCGATTGACGCCTAACTCCAGATAATATCTCTAAACATTACTTTTAAACCACCCAAGAAAAGCAACGTTCATTTTTGCACAAATATACCGAGGAGTTACCGGTTTTCGTGCCCATAAGGAATAAAGTACAAAACAAATAGCATAAACTAATTTCCTGAACATATATAAACCATCAACAAAGACTGCAACCATCCCTTCATAACTTCATATGATAACAGAGTTCATTCATGGAACATTGAACCGAACGCTGCCTATTTTATTGATGTCGTGTAATATGTGTAATATTGTTGACAGGGTAAACAGTATTCGTGCCCTTCCGGGAAATGAGTGTGTGAGGGTCTTCATGGAGGATTCTTAAATTATTTTGACAGAAAAATATAACAAGGATCTTTCTTATTTTGTTTCTAATTAAATTAATAAAATAAAATGTGAAAAATACTGCGCATTACCCACGAGATTATATGCCGTATTTAATCGACAAAACTATTTGCAAAAGTCCCGTTATTCTCGTTGACATTCGTGTGTGTGGCGATCTTAAGAAAAGCATGTAGATTTAAATGTGTCACTACTAAAACAAAGAATCATCATGAAACTTTACGTACATCGTAGGTATCCATTAGCTAGCCTATATATCCAAAAGTAGTGTGCATTAGATGTCTAAACAATTATGAGACTCAAAATGTAAAACCTTTATTAATACGCAACTAGCTGTTTCTACATTTCTTCTTTGGACTACATTATGTGCCCCTAATAATCAATATTTACTTGTCAAACTATGTCAACAACACTGTGGCTGCGCGTGAATTGGAGCTTGTTACTTAAAACAATGAAGATGAAAGAACACATTAGTCGATGTTCGCAAAATGAACGCTGTCTTTCTTGGGTGGTTTTAAAGAAACAATTAGAGATGTAATCTGGATTTATTTGCTATCAGGACATTGATTCGTGTTTGCTGTTTCAAAGACAGCGTCCAAAACGTGACACAATATAACGCGGTCACGTCAATCGCACGACATGACGTGGGCACGAAAACTGACGCAGTACGTTTATAGGTGTCTGGGCGGTACTAATTAATGTATTTTTTCATCTTCATTATTTTGTCTAAAATTTTCATTTTAAGTAACAAACACCAATTCCCGTTGTTGACACATTATGACAAGTAAACTCCGACTATTAGTGCATAGAGGGGCTCAATGTAATAAAAAAATGAATTTGGAAACAGCTAGTTGCTTATTTAGTACTTATATTAATAAACGTTTTATATTTTGAGTTTCAGAATTGTCAGACATATAATTCACAATCATTTTGGATATCGCTAATGTATACCTACAATTGGAAAATATACGTAACGTTTTGTGATTCTTCTTCCTTTTGCAAGCGACAAATGTAAATCTGTAAAGCTTTTCTTAGACTGCATCGTCACACACACAACGCACCAATGCCAACGAGAATATTGGAAATTTTGCGACTAGTTTTACCGATTTAATATTCTCGTGAGTAATGTACAGCACTTCTCACATTATATTTTATTAATTGAATTAGAAACAAAAAAAAGAAACATTGTTGTGATCTGTTCTGTAAAAATAATTGAGGAAGCCTCCATGCAGACCCTCGCACAGTCATTTCCTGGAAGGGCAGGAATACTGTTTACCCAGTCAACAATTACGCCATATTACATGACGTCACAAAAATAGACTGCGTTCGTACCAATGTTTCATGAATGAACTTGGATATCATGTGAAATGATTGAGGGATCTTTATTCATGATTTATATTTGTTCAGACAAGTCGTTTATTCTATTTGTTTTTACTTTGCTCCTTATGGGCACGAAAACAGGTAACTCCTCGGTATATGCAACAAAACGGAATTTTACCAGTTTGGATTGCATTGTATCATGATAATATAGTATACTAGCGGGCGACTTTAACCAATAGCGGACGATGTGACTAAATAGCGGACAATTTGACTTGCATTCATTAAAATACCTGTAACACTCTGATATACAATCACTTAAATAAAATATTGTAGTGTATGGTTACTTTTCCAGTATATAATAACATATTGTCCAGAAAAATCTGGTATGTTATGTCCAGAAATCTGGTCCGTTTCGCCTGAAATCTGGTCCGTTATGCCCTGGTCCGTTATGTCCATGGTCCGTAATGTTCATAATTCTTTGATAAAACATTACCGTGCAAATATTCAGTTGAAATATACTGCGAAATATATACAATGTATACAATCAGAATAGACTCCGACCAGCCTGTACATCCGTGCAGTCTGATCCGTGCAGTCTGATATGTGTCCACACTGCTAATTGTCACTCTGTCTTTTGTTCACCAGGTAATACAGTCTGTATCGCGAAATTGACCAAATATACACTGCTGATTATATATCATGTGTACAATCAGAATGGACTCTGACCAGCATGTACATCCATGCAGTCTGATCTGGATCCACACTTCTTGTCACTCTGTATTTTTTCACCAGGTAATACATTCTGTATCGCGAAATTGTCCAAATACTGCTGGTTATATAACATGTGTACAATCAAAATATACATAGACCAGCATGTACATCCGTGCAGTCTGATCTGGGTCCACACCGCCTGTCACTCTGTCTTTTGTTCAATCGCAATAGACTCCGACCAGCATGTACATCCGTGCAGTCTGATCTGGGTCCACACCGCCTGTCACTCTGTCTTTTGTTCACCAGGTAATACAGTCTGTATCGCTGAATTGGCCAAATAGACACTGCTGATTATATATCATGAGTACAATCGCAATAGACTCCGACCAAAATGTACATCCGTGCAATCTGATCTGGGTCCACACTGATTGTCACTATGTATTTCGTTCACCAGGTAATACCGTCTGTATCGCGAAATTTACCAAATATACACTGCTGATTATATATCATGAGTACAATCGCAATAGACTCCGACCAGAATGTACATACGTGCAGTCTGATCTGGGTCCACACTGATTGTTACTATGTCTTTTGTTCACCATGCAATACCGTCTGTATCGCGAAATTTACCAAATATACACTGCTGATTATATATCATGTGTACAATCGCAATAGACTCCGACCATGCATACATTCAGAATAGACTCCAACCAGCCTGTACATCCGTGCAGTCTGATCTGGGTACACACTGCTTGTCACTCCTCTGTATTTTGTCACTAGGTAATACAGTATGTATCGCGAAATTGGCCAAATATACACTGCTGATTAGATATCATATGTACAATCAGAATGTACTCCGACCAGCCTGTTCATTCGTGCAGTCTGATCTGGGTCAATAGTGCTGGTCACGCAGTGTTACGTTTAACAGTTAAAACAGTTTCCTTTTCAAAGCGACATGGCAATGTCACATGGATTATGATATGCATTGTGAATGATTTTTAATTTAAATCAGGGTTAGCTCAGACCGGGCATCATATATGGTTGAAACCCAGTTGCTTAACAAGACTAGTGTCGTATAAAACAACATGCCATAAAGGTATACATAACCTAAATTAAAGTAGCATAGTATACAGTGACACTATTATTATAGTAACACGGTTTAACTACACATCTTCTTCCATCCAAATGATATTTTTTTTTATAAATATCACTGTGTATTTCCGCTTACACTTTACTTCCACATTCCACATACCCCGCCTATACCCCGCCTCCACCCCGATATCCAACACACCCATATATATGTACATTCATGGGCAAAACACACACTTATTACAAGCAGCATATACCTCGTAGATGGCTCTATGTATTTTAGTTTTTTAGAAAACACTACAGATAACGCATGACCTTTAAGCTCTGCAGCTTTTATGTGAATGGACTTGGGCACCAAACAATACGTGCAAAGATGTTTTCGTGGTTTCAACAACACAATGCTCAGTCTGCTTTTTGCAAGAACTTCATTGTACACAGGAAAGAATAAATAATTGGAAGAAAGAATGGGGCCACGATATTTTCCTGAGCGGAAACAGTTCAAATAGTGTAGGTATACTATTACATTTCAATTGTTCATTTGAAATTATAGATTATAAAGACATACTACCAGGACGATTACGGGTACAAAAATTATAAATAATAGTGAAACTGTAATAATTGGAGGAGATTTCAATAATGTTATTGATTTTAAGATGGATAAATTAAATGGCAGAATAGATAAAAATTAATGATATTATAAATGAAAACGAACTTCACGACATATACAGGCTCAGACATCCAACTACGAAACGGTTTACTTGGCATTCAAATCATAGTCCACCTATTTTTGCAGGTGCATTATTTTCTATTCTATTATCAGCGACTATATTAAATGCTGTAACACACTGCGATATAATCCTTGGATTTATGTATGATCATTCCGCTAGCACTTTAAATCTAAACTTATCTAATACTACTAGAGGGCCGGGATACTTTAAACTAAATAATAGTATACTATTACAAATAGAATTTAAAGAAAAAATAAAAGAATCGATTCAGGAAACAGTAAATAACAATATAGGTTGTAATCCCAATACGATGTGGGAACTAATAAAGGGGTCTATAAGAAATAAATCAATAAAATACTCAAGTAAACAAAATAAATATGAAAGGGAATTGAAAAGGAAATAGAGCTAGAAATTAAACGGTTATAAAACGATTTACAGGACCACCCTACCAATCAATACACAGTAGACAGACTCAAAATTGAAAACAATAAGTTGAACGAAATAATTGAAGAAAAAACAAAAGGAATCCTCTTAAGATCAGAAGCTGAATGGGTAGTAGGCTGTGAAAAAGATACAAAGTATTTTTCGAACTTAGAAAAAAAGAAATCTGAATAAAAAAATATAAAACAATTAACAATAAGTGGTACATTACAAAATGATCAAACTATAATACTTGATCATGTAAAACAATACAATATGCATATATATAGAGAAAATAAAAATATAGAACATAGTAATAGCAGTTTCTTTAATCACGATGAACCAAAACTAAATGAAGATCAACAACAGTCGTGTGAAGGTCTCATAAATACATTTGAATGCGAAGCAGCAATAAAATAAATGAAAAATATGAAAAGCCCTGGATCAGATGGTCTAACAGCTGAATTTTACAAACTATATTGGAATGACGTAAAAGAACACTACATCAATTCAATTAACTATTCGTATGCAAATAATTACTTTATTGCCAAAAAGGCAAAAGCACACTTTCAATAGATAATTGGAGACCAATATCACTCCTAAATGTTGACTATAAAATTGCAACCAAAGTTATAAGTAATAGAATTAAGAATATTCTAAACTCAGTAATTAACATTAATCAAACTGGCTTTATAAAAGGTCGATATATTGGAGAAAACGTGCGGACACTGGTGGAAATAATGTATGAAACAAATGGAACAGACACACCTGGACTAAAATATTTTGCTCATTTTCAAAAGGCATTTAATAGTCTAGACCATAAATTTATAGTTAAACGTATGCACAATCTAAATTTTGGTGAATCACTAATACAATGGATATCAATGGAGTTTTTTTAAAGTGGAAAAAGGTGTAAGACAATGTTGTCCCTTATCCGCATACATATTTATTTTATGTATTGAAATATTATCAGGAGAAATATAGGCATAATTAAAAATATTACCGGTCTATTCTTAGGGGGTACGACAATAAAACAAACACTATTTGCCGGTGATGCCAGTTTTACACTTGACGGGTCACAAAGATCATTTCAAGAGCATTTTCAAAACTATGAACACTGTGGACGGAAAATTATAAATATTCATGCGTTTATCAACTCACTGAAATGTTCATGGATAAAACGTTTAAAATGTATACAAAACCAATTAAAAATAGCATACAATATCGAGCTTAAGAAATACGGCGGTGATATTATATTTAAAAGTAATTTTAATGAGAATGACGAAAAGCAATTAGCAAACAGGTATACCTTTTTAAATGAAGTCTTGATCTCGTGGTGCAAAATTAACTTCCAATATTCAAGTACTAACGTAGCACATGAGATTTTATGGCACAACTCTAACGTAAAACTTGAAAGAGCTAGTACCATATTTTACAAAGAGTGGTACAACAAATGTATTATGTAGTTGAAGCAAAATATGATTTTTATTTTAACGATTTATACAGTTTCAGTTATTTTAAGGATACATATGAAATAAATGCTGGCGACTTCTTAAAATATTACGCATTGATAGGCAATATTAAAACTGAATGGAAAGTAAAGATGAGAACAGAATCGTTAAACAACGAGGTGCCGACATACTTAATAAATAAAACACTATCGTCTAAAAGTATAAACAGAATGTTATACAACAAACAAGTTGAATCAATGAGATTACCACAACTAAAACATGTACGAAAATGGGAGATCGAATCAGACAATCAAGAAATTGAATGGAAATATATATTTTCAATGACGTACAAGAGTACAATCAGTACAAAACTTAGAGCATTTCAATATAAATATCTGATGAGAATAATACCAAACAATTCGTTGTTGTTTAAATGCAAACAACAACCATCAAACCTGTGTGAATTTTGCCACATGACTATAGACTCTAACAAGCACATGTTTTTGAAATGCACCGTCATATAACAATTTCGGACTGACATTAACCAGTTATTACAAACGAATAGGCTAGATTATAATCTCAATTTAACATATGAATATATAACATTTTGTAATGCGAAAGTTGTTTGCAAAAAGAAAACAATACTTCTTAGTTTTATAATCCTTTTAGCAAAATATTTTATTTTCAGATGCAAATATAGTGAATCACAACCAACATTGGAAAACTTTAACGCATATCTTAAACAAACAATACAAATTGAAGAAACTATTGCCACTATGAGAGATAAACTCGAAAATGTTCAATTAAAATGGAATGACTTTATTCAGTAAGCAAACACCTTTTAACAATACTGCCTTTATCTTACTATATCAATATTCCCAAACCACTATACGTTGCCATATAAGCGAGTTTTGACACTTCTCACCTTCCGATATAAATAAACCTCCTACCCCAATACAATGATCTAATAGCCTATAACAGACCATTTAAACAAAATAAAACTCATTGTTACATGCATATCTGCACAATTAAAGAATGTGACCATGCTCTGACAAATACGTATTTGCTTTTCTGTTTGTCAGATCACGTTCTGTTTTATTCTTTACGCATACATGTGTACACTATATTATTTTGACCATGTTAACTATGTATATGATTGTATGTTATGTATTGTGTACATATATATGTATATGCGAACTATTGTAGCTAGAGAAACATATGATTTGACATTAGTATAAGATGTGTATCGCGATGCGCGTGTTTTATGAACCATAATGCAAGGGTTATTTGGTACCGATGCTAGCAATGACTCAAGTCGTACATGATAACTGTCATTCAGCTGTTTACTGAATTGAATGATGGTCTCAATGCGAGTTTTGTAGCTGTTTTGCAGTTTCTCTTTCTTCTTTATACAACCGTATACTTCATGGAAAAGGCAGTTGTCATTTGAATTAATAGCCATGGTAAGTAGTAGGTTTGTGTAGCGAGTATACAATCCTGCAGTCTGGGTAAATCCGTTGTTGTTGTAACTAATAACAAAATATTGAATATATTGCGTTATTGCGGGAATATCCATGAGCATATCGATATAGGTGGAAATCATACCATAGTTATCCTAAATATTCGGACGTGATATCCGATCAAAATTGTGTAGACCCAGATAGACAGTTCCTGAATGAGCAATCTGATCAGGGTCTACATGGTTGGCCATTATGCCAGCTTGCTTTGGACACCTCAGTGGACAGAAGAATCAACTTGTTCAATGTATAGGCTGCTGCAATAATAGTTAAGGTGTCAACATATTTACGGTAGGTAATTACGGTAACAAATAATTGCAGAATCGGTGTCTACCAATGCAGTTAAACATAATTGCATAGGCGGCGGAAGCCGAACATTATTGGGGGGGGGGCCCAATGTTGAGGGACCGAAGGGCCCGATAGCGCTAGGGGGTCCGGCGGCATGCCCTCTCCCCCCCCCCGTAAATTTTTGAAATTCAAGTGGTGTGAAACGCCATTTCCTGCATTCTCAGCAAAGTTCTCAGCAAAGTTCCCAGCACTCATGATTACACAAATATATTAGAATAAAAAATCAAAAAAATTACAGAATTATTGGGGAGGCCCCCCCCCAACTAAATTATTGGGGGGGGGGGGGGGGGGGGGTGGGGGGGGGGCGGGGGGGGGGAGCCTGGCCCCGGCCCCCCCCCCGCCCCTGAAATGGGAAAATTTTAGACATGTTTTATTTACGATCAGAATAATAATGGTCTAAACATTTGAATAATCGTAAATGTTTCTTTCTCTATATCGTTTCAGCGAATTTTGACGGCGGGCCATATTGACTCTTGGAGGTAAGGTAGAAGCCTAATCACACCAATAACCATCCCATTACATTCATAGCACATACAAAACTATGTATGAAACCCAAAAGTGTGTCTGTATCACAAATATGAAAATAGTTATGGTCATTCTACTAATATGAAGCGGTTGCGGCGACCATATTGAATTTTCAAAAATGGCAATTTACGAAATGTTGCACACCCCTCTGAAAAATGTTGGTTTAGACTTTATAGACATAAATCAAATAACAGAAAAAGTCTGGACTCCATTTCCACCCTATGTGTAATTTCCTCCTGACTATCATGTGCATACCCTACACAATACAATGGAGTGTACATTACATATATATTATACATGCAACAATATAGAACAAAATGTTTTGGATTTTGGTGAACTTTTAGTATGTCCATGATGTCCTTGTGATATGTTTGTATAATGCAACATGTAAAATAAACCTTTTGTTGCAATTTGTTCTGGTTTATGCCATTTATGTTGGTAAGTTGCATGGGCTACTAAGAATGTGATTTATGTACTAATATCTAGAGGATGGGGTGAACATTATATATGATACACACACAAGTTAAGAAATAGATTCACTTTGCACATTAAACACATCCGTGATCCCGAGCCCGAATGATACTACTGAGCGGACATAACAATAGAAGCATTGGACACATATCCTCATTATGTAATTACCCCATGTACAAGACGAGGGATGAACTGACTGCACAACGAAGAGAAACATAACATTATTTTCCCAATACATTCAAACATAAATTGAACATAAACTGAACACATGCTCATAGAATGTATTGCATGTACTCAAATCCTTGCGGAATTATCCCTATTGTTCGACTCCGAACGGCGAACTAGTACTACATTTTGCCACCGATCCGAGTCATACTTCACATACCTGACCATTTACTTCATTTTCAGCATGCATATACTTAACAATCAGCTAAAGTTGTACACCAGGAAGCCATATACCACTTCACTGACCCAGCCTCGACGGGCGTATATTGTGACCCCGGCACTCTTGTTACATGCATGAATGTTCTTGTGATCAGTATATATTTATAAATATTGAGAACCATCGTGTAGTATATACTTCATTTGTTTCTGATATTATCCATAACGTGCATGAAATATCTTTATATGATATTACACTATTTTTGTTTATATTTCACTACAGACGCAGATATCAACAATGACGGGAAGCCACGTGATGTTGCTGTTCATGCTGTTACCAACTACTGTATCCCAAATATCTGTATCTGCTATCAAAGGTAAACTATAAACTGTATTTGTTTTAATACGATTACAAAAAATCGCCACAGTAAGCATACCCATGTTTTATTTGGATCCGATGATTGAAACTGGAGTGCCTGGACGAAACCCACTTGGCCGGTCTGGCGACAACCATACCATCCCACATGCTCCCCCTGTCAAGTAGCGAACATGGGGTCCGTTTCACTGAACTTCGTACGACTAAAATGTTCGTAAGTGCAAGTTTAGGATCGTCTGGATTGTAAATCCAATATAATTGTTTTAAGCGTCCGAAGCTAATAACGCCCCCCCCCCCCCCCCCACGGACCACATTCGTGAGAAGATTGCTCGTCCGAACTAGCTAACCGGACAGTCTTGCCAATTTCGGTACTCGGATAACAGTGTTCGTATGTCGTTGGTTTCAGTGTAATTACACATCACTTGAAGGGAGACCTTGGACTGAGCAGGTCGCGTGTTTTTAACGGCCGGAAATTATCTCAATGTTACAGGCGGTGGCCATTTTATCTGTTGGAAATATTAACTTATATTTACTTTGTGTTTATTTTTATTCACTGGATTGTTACTTCTGGATTTGCAAAAATATATGCCCTGGGTGGGGTGGGCTTGAGGTGGGCGATCTTTCGGCTGTAATTGAGCTAATTTAGATTAGTTGCTAGGACATGATTTGTTCCTATTTTCCATTCTCCGTGTTCTGGGTGGTTGCCTGGCACCTTGTGGCTCTGCCTGGCCGCCGATTAACGCGGAGTGGTAAGACAGTTGACTGCTCGGCGCATCCGTCTGCAACTTATAGAACACAACCCATGCGTGCAGCCCTTCTGGGACTGGGACTGGGACTGGTTTGTGGTGACACCCGTGTGGCTTTGCCTGGCTGCCGATATAGCGGATAAGCCGGGCGGATTGACCTATCCGGGTGTATCCCGCGGCCATTACCGGGTTCTGGATTAAATATGCGCATGGGTGAGATATATACCGTCTACATATTATTATTATTATCTGATAATTAGTCATACTGCGGCCCGTTCGCACCAGTGGGACAGGCGACTTGTTTGTTAACACATGGGGGTACTTGGACACCACGAGGTGTTCATGTCCCTCTCACATCTGGCCAGGATATCCATGCAACTCAGTTATCACACTTTCGTATGACAGTAAACCAGATATAACAAGTTTAAACATAACAGCAAGTTTGCTCGAGCTCAGCCGAATTTTCTGTCTGCCCTTGCATGCTTCTAGCCCCGGCCTGCCTTGGAGCTATCTGGATGTGGCAACTCTGTGGATGAAATATCACGTGTTTTTACCGACTATATTATATAGCACCAACTTGTGTGTCCAGTGCCGCCAGGGGTGGATTGATTCTACCTGTGACCCGTTCTGCTCTGCATCACTGGTGCCAGGTTCTATCCAGTTACCCTCTCTCTTCTTCCCGCCGCCGCACCGGGACACTGCGAAGAATTACAGGACCGTATTGGACCTAAGCAGTGTCCCATTTCGGCACACATTTAAGCACATCTGTTCGCCTTGCACCAACATATATCACATAAAACACTTCAAAATTTGGCCTTTTTGGACTTATATGTCCTGGTATGGAAGGTCATCGAGCTAATTATCACCCCTAAATATAAGCTAATAATAGTAAAAAGTGTAATTACACCCCACAAACGAAGTTTAGGGAGGGGCGCGCATATTGGAGTCAACAGCTTTCCGCTCTATATACAAATACTCACGTCACTCTACGTCCAAGGTCAAGGTATCTTAGAGGTCAACAGTCAAATTTAGTTTCCGCACTATATCATGTATATCTTGTAAACCGATAACTGAATTTTCGAAACATTATTTACAACTCCTGTTGGCCAAGATCAGACGATGTGTCGTGTTCAATACTCACGTGTCTGCGTCAAGGATCACGGTCACTTAGAGGTCAAATGTCAAATTTAATTTTCTTTCTATATCTTCTAAACCAATGAATGTATTTGCAAATAATTTGCCGCAAATGTTTGCCGTGATGTGACGACGTGTCGTGTTCCATATCCACGTGTCTAAGGTCAATTTCATTTAGAGGTCACAATAATTTGCCACAACTGTTTGCCATTGTTATGTCACGGGATGTGTCACGTTCAAAACGCAAGGTCAATTGGAGGTCAACTGTCAACTTTTGTGTCCTCGCTTCTAAACTGATGAATGGATTTTCAAATAATTTTAGACTAATATTTGTCATGATGAGACTATGTGTGGCTTTCAATACCCATGGCTCTTGTCTAAGGTCACTGTCTCTGAGAGGTCAAAGGTCAAATGTCCTTTCCGCTCTATAGTCTTAGACAAGTGTATGTCGTGATAAGGCAATGTGTCACGTTCAATATCCACATGGTTAGTCCCTGGTCAAGGTCACGCTTAGAGGTCAAAGGTAAAAAATGGGCATGACACTTTGATTTTGACCTTTCATTTCTGATCTGAAACATGTTCATGTATCAAAGCTATGTGTATGGCGGTATTATGATCATTCATATAATATATCTAGTTTGCAAGTAACGTGCAGTAAAACATTATTGCCTCCGAAAATGCGATATGTGTATAACATGTATCTGAACACTATCCCCTTACTATATACTATACGACTCCTGGAGTGATAAATTCGGGCATCTCAGTGTGTTCAAGCCATGAGACAGTTTCAACTGTTGTAACGTTTAACACATAACGGAACATACGAAGTAGAACACATGATATCATGTTGCCAACGATACGTAGAAAAACATGACAACACACTCATAAAATATATTACACTAAACAGAACAACACGAACCGCCATAATTGTACTTATCACATCTGTGACACATTTCCGGGTGTTGTTTCTGTATTAACACAGCTCGTGTGTAAGGTATGTGCATGAGCATGTGATAAATAAGTTAGATCACGTTTGTCCGCATGTACGAGCAATAATCCCTTCTCTAAAGCTCGCGGATTATCTCCTCGCACATGCGGACGAACCGTGACCCGACTTATACATAGCTTCCTGCACAGAACAGGACAAAGTGCGCCATTTTTACCTGGCTGACCACACAAAACATACCGTATATACCGAATACTGTACTCTATTGTGACGGACGATCCGGTTTGTGTGAAACCGATACGGGACTTTCAGAAACGGCAGAGTAAATGTTTTCTATTTCCTTAATTGGCTTTAGTATTGTAGAACAGAGTATCACTGTAAACTTGTGGACCCGATGGTATTATAGTTTAATACAAATAAACGTTCGGCTGCGGGTTAAAAAAGCCCATAAGTTAAATATGTTTCTTGGCGTCATTTGCTGATTTTCCAACAACGGGTCCCAGCTGTGGAAAGCGTCTCGCTGCCGCCCCAAATTGGAAGGGCTTGGCTTTGTGTTTCACACACTCAATGGAGACCAGGAGCTGAGCTTATCACTGTAGGAGACATATTCCCAGATGGAACAAGCCCCCGTGCTCGGCTATGACTCGAGGATAGCCCAACATGATTCATCAGTCTGATCGCCTAGCTCCATCATGAGATGTCGGCATATGCCAGGTTCTGAGCTGGGGCTATATAGCGTTCATGTAAACAGTTAGGAACATCGCCGAGCTGAACAGTTCAGGACGTCGCTCAGCTAAGCAGTTCATATCATTGCTGAGCTAAGGAACTCGGCCTGATGCTGAGCAGTAGCTACCGGACACGTATCACAGACTAACAGAGTACCAAATAGAAAGGGATTTTCCCAAGCATTTCCCTTTTTCGCTCACGTTTTTGCTCTCTCGCCACGACTGATTTCCACGTTTGAGCAGTTTTGGGGTCGAAATGTGGTCAAACTCGCAAATTGGAAGCTCATCAAATTCGAAACGCCTCTAAAACTGATCATTTCCAGGTTTGAGCAGTTTTGGTGGGCATTGTAGGAAATTTCCTACATTAGAAACTCTCCATTTGCAGGTTTTCGTAGTTATTGACAGCAAAACAAACAACGGAATATGGCAGTGTTATTTAATAAATTAATTTAATAAATATAAACTCGATTGTTTGAAATTTCCCACAATTGAAATACAGAATGTACAATTTAACAAAATAATTACAAATTGGACACTGAAATGCCAAAAAATACAACTCCGACAATATCCGAATACAATGAACTAAACTTGATGATTAATCGGTTTTCATTGTAGGAAATTTCCTACGTTCGATTTAGATGTTTTACTTTTGTCTAGGAAATATTGTTAAACTTCTCTAAATAAATTTCAACACTGAAATTCAAAACATACAACTTTGACAATATCCAAATGTACATCAATTTAATTGAACGTAGGAAATTTCCCACAATTAAACCTCATTTACAGAAAAGTCAGAAACCGATCGTAGGAAATTTCCTACGTTCGATTCAAGTGATTTAAAGTATCTAGAATATATTGACAAAGTTCTCTATGTTAATGAATTTCAATAATTCCAAACACAACTTCGACAATATCCAAGTACAACTCACTTGAATAGAACTTAGGAAATTTCCCACAATTAAACCTCAAAAGTTATTCATTTTATATCAATCGTATTTCTTTTACAGAAAAGTCAGAAACCGATCGTAGGAAATTTCCTACGTTCGATTCAAGTGATTTGCTTTTGTCCAGGATATACATACGAAGTTCTCTATGTTAATAAATTTAACACTGAAATTCAAAACATACAACTTTGACAATATCCAAATGTACATCACTTGAATTGAACGTAGGAAATTCCCACAATTAAACCTAAAAAATAATTCATTTAGATCGGTCATATTTGTTTTACAGAAAAGTCAGAAACTGATCGTAGGAAATTTCCTACGTTCGATTCAAGTGATTTAATGTATCTAGGATATATTGACAAAGTTCTCTATGTTAATGAATTTCAATAATTCAAAACACAACTTCGACAATATCCAAGTATAACTCACTTGAATTGAACGTAGGAAATTTCCCACAATTAAACCAAAAAAATCATTTATTTAGTCACATTTGTTTTACAGACAAGTCAGAAACCGATCGTAGGAAATTTCCTACGTTTGATTCTTTACATTTGTCTAGGATATATTGACGAAGTTCTCTCATAATAAATTTCAAAATTTAAATTCAAAACATACAACTTTGACAATATCCAAATGTACATCACTTGAATTTAACGTAGGAAATTTCCCACAATTAAACCTAAAAAATCATTAATTTTATATCAGTCGTATTTTTTTTACAGAAAAGTCAGAAAACAATCGTAGGAAATTTCCTACGTTTGATTCAAGTGATTTACATTTGTCTAGGATATATTGACAAAGTTCTCTATGTTAATGACTTTTCAATAATTCAAAACAGAACTTCGACAATATCCAAGTTGAAGTATAACTCACTTGAACGTAGGAAATTTCCCACAATTACACCTAAAAAAATAATTCATTTTAGAATAGTCGAATTTCTTTTACAGACAAGTCAGAAACCGATCGTAGGAAATTTCCTACGTTTGATTCAAGTGATTTACTTTTGTCCAGGATATATTGACGAAGTTCTCTAAGTTAATAAATTTAACACTGGAATTCAAAACATACAACTTTGACAATATCCAAAAGTAAATCACTTGAATGGAACGGAAGCAATTAAAACCAAACAATTAGAAACCAAAAAAAAAATTTAATTTTTAGATCAGTCTATTTGTATTTGTTTTACAGAAAAGTCAGAAACGGATCGTAGGAAATTTCCTACGTTCGATTAAAAAAGTAATTCATTTTAGATCAGTCGTATTTGTTTTACCAGACAAAAAAGTCAGAAACCAATTATAGGAAATTTCCTGCGTTCGATTCAAGTGATTTACTTTTGTCTAGGATATCCGTCAAGCAATCGGTCAAGTAATATTAAAGTTATACCATGATGAAGAAACTTATACAAACTTTTTCTTACGAAAAAAAAGTGTGTTTCCGCAAAAATATGAAGGTAAAACAGGCCATAGTCATGTTAATGTCGGCATGAGTGTGTTCGCAATGTTCACATGCATCAAGTGTCCAAACATTGAAGCAATCCGTCAAATAATATTAAAGTTATACCATGATGACGAACCTTGTACAAACATTTTGACAAAAGCGGCACATGCACATGATTGTGAGATATTTACTACAACTAAGGACATACAAGTTTGTCAATATACATAGCAAAGCCATAATAAATATATGTTGTTTACATGGAGAAATATGCAGATGAGGAAGAACAATTTATTTATTTAATGGTGTTTAATGGTCTGTCAAAAGCTAAGGTCATCCTAGGCCATGTTAACTGGGTCAAATCCCATATTTCACCAGTATCAATGGAAATTCAATGGCAAACAAATGGAGTTACATGTATGTAATAAGACATCTGGAGTGATGTGACGCAGGATTTCACACGTGAAGCAGTGCAATAATTTCACATTTGGTGTCACACAGGATCTCAGAAGTGTTGTCACGCAGGATCTTACAAATGATGTGGCGCAGTATCTCAGGAATAATGCACATGTGATCATGGTGATGCTGCGGATCTCAGGAATGATGTAACGCAGGATCTCAGCAACTCACGAGTGATGGGACGCGGGATCTCATATGTGATGTGACGCATAATTTCACATTTGGTGTGACGCAGGATCTCAGAAGTGTTGTCACACAGAATCTGACAAGTGATGTCATCATGGGGACGCTGCGGATCACAGAAATGATGTAGCACAGGATCTCAGCAACTCGTAAGTAATGTGACACAGGATGCCACAAGTGATATGATGGTGCATGATGTCGACACATGCAGGTTTTCACACTGATGTGACGCAGCTTTTCTAGCTACGTGATACAGGATTTCACAAATGTTGTGATGCAAGATTTCACACTCGATGTCAGATATTTGCATGCCAGAGAGCTTCTGTGATTGAGTTTGACTGTGACGAAAGTGTTCCAACAAGGTGATGACATTGATGCACAGTGGCAGGTCATACTGAAGATATTCATTGTCCGGGTTCAACAAAACATCTACGTCAAACTGAAACAGATATAGAAACAGTATACAGTATTATGTTTGATCAAATTCATTTGCGAACAGTGTATGCCCTGAACAGACTACAAACGCACAGGTTGATCAGGGACTACACTGGTTGCAAACTCATTAGGTGATGCACGTATGGATGTACGCCAAAGTGCCGACTATATCGCGCTTTCCGCAAGCGGGCGCGACAAAAATTTAACCAAAAACGTTAACCAAAAATTTAAAAGTAATTAGACCTTGACATTGGGCACAGGGGCCGCACGGGAGCGGGGGGGGTAGAAGAAAATATAGATGCTGATAAATACCCATGTGAAATTTCAAGGTAATGGGAAAAGCAAGTGCAGAGATATAGACATGAAAAAACTTTAACCAAAAACTTTAACAAAAAATTTCAAAGTAATTTGACCTTGACATTGGGCACAAGGGCCGCACGGGTGGGTGGGTAGAATAGAATATGGATATGATAAACAGGCATGTGAAGGTTCAAGGGTAATGGGCAAAGTAGGTGCATAAATATAGTACATGAACAAACTTTAACCAAAAACTTCAAAGTAATTTGACCTTGACATTGGGCACAGGGGCCGCACGGGTGGGGATAGAATGAAAATATGGATGATGATAAACACCCATGTGAAGTTTCAAGGTAATGGGCAAAGCAGTTGCAGAGATATAGTATAACGAAAAGCTTTAACCAAAAAACTTTAACCAAAACCTTTAACCAAAAACTTCAAAGTAATTAGACCTTGACATTGGGCACAGGGGCCGCACGGGAGCGGGGTAGAATGAAAATATAGATGCTGATAAACACCCATGTGAAATTTCAAGGTAATGGGAAAAGCAAGTGCTGAGATATAGACATGAACAAACTTTAACCACAAACTTTAACAAAAAACTTCAAAGTAATTTGACCTTGACATTGGGCACAAGGGCCGCACGGGTTGGGGTAGAATGAAAATATGGATGATGATAAACAGGCATGTGAAGGTTCAAGGGTAATGGGCAAATTAGGTGCATAAATATAGTACATGAACAAACTTTAACCAAAAACTTCAAAGTAATTTGACCTTGACATTGGGCACAGGGGCCGCACGGGTGGGGATAGAATGAAAATATGGATGATGATAAACACCCATGTGAAGTTTCAAGGTAATGGGCAAAGCAGTTGCAGAGATATAGTATAACGAAAAACTTTAACCAAAAAACTTTAACCAAAAACTTTAACCAAAAACTTCAAAGTAATTTGACCTTGACATTGGGCACAGGGGCTGCACGGGAGGGGGGTGGGGGGAGAATGAAAATATAGATGATGATAAACACCCATGTGAAGTTTCAAGGTAATGGGCAAAGCAGTTGCAGAGATATAGTATAACGAAAAACTTTAACCAAAAAACTTAACCAAAAACACGTACTATATCACGCTTTCCGCAAGCGGGCGCGACAAAAATAATGTACTCTCGCTTTTAATGAATTTATGTAGTGAACAACCGCCATTGGCTGGTAGGAAATGTGCAATGTCCCTTAAAACTGTGAGTACCGACTGTGCCTCAGATACAACAGTAATATCCAATAATTCCAATTCATGGGCAGTAAATGACATATATGTGGCTGTGACTGGACAAATTGGGCTTATGGGTTTTGCAACCAATGTAGATCCAGACCGGCCTGCGCATCCGCAGTCTGATCAGGATCTACACTGCTCGCCGTTCCATCAATGAAACACCCGTCATGCTTCTAACAAGCAATATAGATCATTATCAGGCTACACAAGTGTGAAGAAGCTACACTGGTCACATATCCCATAAGCCACATTTCTCCAGTCACAGCCACATATTATCAATCAATCACACCATTTTATTTCATCACATTCCCCAAAGCATGCGCTACATTCAAGTACATGCCTTCAGAACCTGTAATAAGCAGGGCAGATAATTTGGTATGGCATAATTTGGCATTTTCGCTATACATGTACCAGTACGTTCTGAAATGATAATACTATACCACATTTAGAAAATAGTTCCCAGTATAGACGCTAGTGTAATTAATTTATATGAAACAATTTAGTAACCTTCTATCGTAAAACAGTTATAATACTGAAAAATAGTGTACTGTAAAATTAGTTTCGGAATTATTAGTTTGTACTTGTCATATATTTTTACAATATTAATTTTTTTTCAGTAAACTATATAAAATATGTCAGTGAGTCACATTTAACTACTAAAGTGCAAATTAGATCAGATTCGCTATTCTACAGACTGAGAGGAAGCCATGAGTGGAATAGTAACTATGGCTGCGAACGGTACGGTAGTACATTGCAAGAGTTACAGTTAGAAACTACATGTATGTACATGTATACTGCTTCAAGTTTAGTACCAATTTTGCTATGCTGATGTGTTATCCAGTACGCTGTTCATTTTTGTTTACACTGCGAGATGCGCAGAATTATCAGAAATAAACATGATGTTGCAAACACACAGAGGTGGCATCAGACATCACAATAAATTGATGTAATTTACTGACGTCCGAATGTTATGAGACTTTTAACATCCACAGACTTCTTTGAACTGCCTCGGCTTATATGCTGCTGGTAATTTGGACTAAATATGGGCATGATACTGACATTTAAATTTAAAACTTGTTTCGATTGTGTTTGAATAGTTCTTTGTCCTACTTCATAGATAGGTACAATGGTGTCGGCTAAATCTGCACACCTAAGGCTTTCCAAACAAATTGATATGTCATTAAAAGTACATTCCCACTCAGAAGGCACAAACTGTTACTTACATCAGAGACATCATCCTATACATTTTCTGGCAAAATAAACATTAATTCACCATTATTCCATGTATTAATTGGCATTATTATAAATTTTATATTAGCCGTAAATTTACACACTGATATCAGGGGCGATAATCGTGTTTCCTTAAAATGTTAACGGACATTACTATTTATTCTCTGTATTTATTTTTTGATGTGCAATGATCATACTTTATAATCTGTCGAAAATATTATTTTTTCAGGTGACGCATTTAATCAGTATATTAATTAAAAAATATCATGCCTCATTTGCATATGAAAATAGCCTGATACCACTGCGCGTCACTATCAGTAAAATAAATATTACTAAATGATTATATCTGTATAGCGGGCATTTGTAATATTTAGAACTGGTGTAATAGTGACACTTAATACAACTATTTAACTTCCAATAATAAAGAACAGTTTGTGCCTACTGCGTGGGCATGTACCTTTAACATCCCCATATTCAGTCAAAATTTCATGAATATTCAACGCAGTTCAAAGATGTCTGTGCAGGTAAAATGTGATGACATTTTGACGTCAGTAAGTAACGTAAATTGTGTGATGTATGACATCACACACGTGTTGGCAACGTCACATTTGTTTCTGCTAATGCTGCGGATCTGGTAGTGAAAACAAAATAGCGAACAACTTTCTGGATCAGCATAGCAAAATTGGCCTTAAACTTGAAGCAGAACTATCCAGTGACATCATGACAGGATAGTTTCTTAGTTGAACAGTTAATTTAGTAGGGTCTGAGGATTTTACACATTTTGACTATATTCGGAATAACTTTTTATCAAACAATCGGAATGACATAAAATTGTGGTACAGTGTAGCAATTACTCCGAAATCCACATATTTTATTATGATATACGCAAGGCTAAATTTGATGTGAATTGCGCTACATTAGCCGATACGCAGAATTAGCCGATAACAAAATAAATTTGCTAATACACACTTTACTAGGTGAATAATCAATGTATGATTGATGTTATCTTTGATTAATAGTGTTGCCGTTGCTCTCAATAATGTCACATAGTGGGAGAAATATATTTGTTATATGTGTAGTAGTACGGCCTTGGTATGATAATCAAACATTTGTACTGCCTTGCAGTACAAGCCGGCTTTTATAGCGACGTGGTAAAATGTTCGTCTCACTCAGGCGGCCTGAGTTCGACCCCAGCCGCCGACAAGATATTTTTCACTTTATAACACAATCCGCTTTTACTACATTAATTGCTACACTGCGGCACAATTTTATTCCGAATATAGACAAAATGTGTAAAAATTCTCCGCTGATGGAATAGCTGTCTTATTTACTAAATTAACTGTTAAACGAAGGAACTAACCTGCCATGATGTAATCAGTATGTCAAGTCTGAGTCATGTTTTCACTGACTAGCCATGATGTTACTGGATAATTCTGCTTCATGTTTAATACCAATTTTGCTATGCTGATCCAGTATGCTGCACGTCATTTTGTTTACGCTACCAGATGCGCACCATTAGCCGAAACAAATGTGACGTTGCAAACACGCAACGTGATGTCATGCATCACACAATTTACGTCACTTACTCAATACCGACGTCAGCACGTTATGACATTTTACTTGCACAAACGTCTTTGAACTGCGTTGAATATTCAGGAAGGTTCGACTGAATATGGAGATGGTAATGCCATATAAATTTGTTTGGAAAGCCTTAGGTGCGCAGACACCATTGCACCATTGTATGTAGTTCTGTGTGACAAAATCTCAGCAACTTTGTGTTGTTTGTTGTTGTTGCTGAGTTTTGTTCATCGGTATGAAAACCCATTAGCATTTTTGCCATTTCAAAATATGCCACTGCCACCTCCAAAACTTACTCTATTTCATAAAACCATAAATCTGAAGTGTTAATGCAAGTATCCTTTCCTGGTAGATGTAGATCTTAATAGAATAAATGATTTAAATTGAAACCGGTGTCTTCAAAACTTCCAGCTCCTGCCATTTTGGATAAATACAAAAAGAAAAATCTAAATTTTAACGAAACGAATTCATTTAGATTTTAAATGAAAGCGCATGTAAAGCTACTAGTAAGATAACAACAACAATAATATGAAACAGGCACTACCTACATGTATAGCGGGCGACGTTGGTGTATGAAACTAAATTTAACAATTTATAGCTTTATCATGATGTTATGCTGCATGTATGAATGGTACTGTAGTAGGTTCGCGTGGTGGGGGGAACAAGTACTTCGGTTGTTCAAGGCCGCTTTTAGGGACCTACCAAAGGCCGTAATCGTAAGGTTCGTAAAGGCTGACGGTTTATTGATAAGTCAGTAGGATGAAAAAATCCACCCAGAAACGTAATAAACACGTTTCTGGAAGAATAATTTCACCAAACCGTAAGCGTTCGTATATATAAATTGTCGATAGTTTAGCTCAATAGCAATTTATTTGAACACACAAGAAGACAACACGAAATATAATGCGTTAGGGCAAGTAACAAGAGTGAGAAAAATGAATATATTATGTGGAAAAGGTATTTTGCGACCGAATAATGAGCGAGTTTGGGGACGAAACCTACCGGATACGAGCGAGTGAGCAAGAGAGAGAGAGAGAGAGGTCTGAAGTGATGTGATCACTGTATTAGTCTGCAATAAGCTGACCAGGTACATAGCACGAACAGCGCTTATATAGCGGTTTGTAGGATTAACCTCTATGACCCTTGAAACACGAAAGACAATAATTGATTGGTCCATTTCGACCAATCAATTAATTGCGCAATTAATCGCCAATTTGGCAGGTTGTAAAATACCGGAAGTTTTTGAAAATTATTGAGTTATTTTCTCCATCCCTGATGGTCTTTGAGCACATTTTGACTGTGAATATAGCACAGTCCGTGACACAACTGAACAGGTGCGATAAAACCGCATTTGCAATGTTTTCTTGTTTCTGTTAAGTCATGTCCACTGATTATCATGGATCGCTTGACTATGACTTGAAAACAAAATCACAAATTCACAAACAAAGGTGCCTGTGGTGAACGTAAATGTTCAGTGTTATTTGGAATATGTTTGTTTTCCAATTAGTTGAAAGAATGTACATATGATTGCTGATGGTGTAAATTGGCTAATCTACGGAATATGAAAGTTACAGTTCTCTCCATCATTTTCCTGAATATCTAGGGTCACAATTAGCTCCGTTCATTATGCGCGTGTGCCTATTTATACCATCACCCTCTGATATAGTTGTGGAAACTGAACACTGATTATGCTCCAGACTACTGTACAGGAGAATGCTGTGGACCGCACTATAGCTCTACTACCGATCGTACATGTAAATCAGGGTAACATTTTGAGCAACTAATAGATGTACATAGGTACCCATACTGTCAGCATATTTCACTCAATGACTCTGTCAATTAATTATGCACATACTTGGCTGTCATGCACATTAGTTTAAAACTGTATTTATTTTACAATTATTACAAAAAAATCATGAGGAAACTTGTCCAAATGCTTTCCTGTTGGCACAGACAGATACATAAAGGGTGGGTGTGGGCCCGAAGCTAGGGTGGGGAGTCACACAGCGGGACTCACGAAGCTGGGGGAGGGGAATAATGTTGGGTTGGAGTCATACAGCGGGAATTACGACTGGGTGTGGGAATCACCCAGCGGGTCTGGGAGGGGACACGAAGCGATGGTAGGGAGTCACACAGTAGGTGGGCACTAATAATGGGTAGGGGATGAATCAGCAAGGATGGGAGGGTCACAAAGCTAGGGCGGGGAGTCACACAGCAGGGGTGCACGAATCGGGGATGGGAATCAGACAGCAGGGGTGGGAGGGAGTACACACAACAGCTAGGACTCATGACGATGGGATGGGGATCAGATAACGGGGGTGGGAGGGGGGGGGCACGAAGTTAGGGTGGGGAGTCACACAGCCAGGATCACGAAGCATGGGTCGGGAATCACATCGCAATGGGGAAAAAGTGGGTAGGGTAATGGGATATTGGCATTGTCATATTTACACCCAATATTAATATTCAATAATGCCAGAATCACATTCAAATCATCATATCTAACGATTAACGGACCATGGGTACTATCGTCGGTGAGTAATAGGATAACATTGTTAGGGCCTTACAAGTTTGCACTCCTATTTATAGGTTTTGCCAGTGATTGGCAAGATTATGTAGAAGGAAAGCTCCGACCAGACACGAGCCAAGGTGGTTGCATTCAACACATACAGTAAATGTCAACAAACCATTGTGAATGATAACTAACTAAACAAGTTTCCTTGTGTATGAAGACGACAATAATAAACTATTGACAATTGTGAACATTTAGACATGCATCAGAGATCGTGGTAAGTTGTAAAAAAAAAATTATTTATTGAAATAATCAAATTGACCATGTAAGCGGAATTTACAAAATATTTATTTTAATAATCAAATGAAACATTTTATCTGTAATCAAATGAAAATATAGCTGTGGGTGTACTCTGGTATTTCTGAAGTTATTATATCAGAACTTTTGGCATGGTACATGTATCAATGTATGCCAGTCATGATAACAACAACAACTACAGTACAATGTCCCACCAGCCTACAGTGTATTGATATGAAGAAAGCGTGCAAAACAATCAATTATCTGCCTCAATCTGAACCTACAAATCATCTTTAGTAAAAGTTGGCATGGACTTCACTTTAGAAATTATTTTCAACTTTATCAATTAATTATTTTTCAAAACATATTGAAATACCCAACCCAATAAACAAAATATCAGGTGTGTTTTTTTTTTAAAAGAGGACATTTTAAATACCTAATTTACTTGTTCACAAGTATAGCGTAGCAGTAAGTACCAACTCTCCTATTCCTTATCTGGAGCCCCACAGCATGTGCTGTTTTTGTTGAAAGAGCCAACAAGCAACCAATAAATCCGAATAAAATGTGGTATGTTTCAAACCTACAGTAATACAATGAACAGTTATCAGATATTTTTGCCCGTTGATAGGCAGTGCCTATTTTCAAATTACGGTAATATTCATTTCGTTTAAATAATTCGCAAAATACACATGACCTTATCTTGACGTGATCAAAATATGTAAATAGCTCGTAAATGGGTGACCTAGATTTGTATTGCTTGTACCTTGCTGTTATAATCCACGGTAAGCAGTAATATTGTTAAATAAGGTTTCTAGAACAGGATTACAAATGGGTTTAGCAATTTGTGGCTAAAATAGTTGAAAAACTTGATGAATACGTTCCGCCCTCGATTCATGGCGGAACTTTGCTAACGGTTTTTGGCCTTTAGAGATAGAACGGTGTGCAAATAAAGAGAATAACAGATTGCAAAAATAGATTTGCAGCCGTTCTATCACATAGAACTACATTGTATGCAAAGATCCCTAAAAAATCACCATTACAAAAGTTAATATATGCAAATGAGAGATAATACTCAATGAAATAGCATAAGAGCAAACATAATCAGGCCAACATACAGCGGTAAATGAATAAACTTATAATCCTTCCAAAAACAAGTCGAAAACACATCCGACATGATCTGTCCGAAATTAGGTTACTTTCTAACCATGACAGCAAAGATCCATATATCAGGCTGCGGAATATACTGGCCAAATTACCATCAATAAATGCAAGTGACAATTACCTCTGTGCAGCTTTGAAGCATCACCTGCCCAAAAACGGTGGAAATTTGCACTTTAAAACGCACTTTAAAAACTTTACAAATCATGCAAATGGTGGAAGGTACCAGTCCACCTGAAAAAGGCTTAGTTTCGTAGTTTGCCTATGGGCTTTTTACTGAATATTCCAAAACTGCCTGTCTGTGGCGATTGAATGTGACTTAAAATTAAAATACTACATCCCCTATCTATGCATTTTCAGCTGACAAAAGCAAGTATTTGTAAAATTATGTGCCAAACTGTGATCTGGGCCATTTAGTGAGCATATTCAGATTAAAATTGTACGCATCTTCCGCTCGAAATGTGTGTTTGTTGTTTGGGGCGCCATTTTAACAGTCTGAAACAGAGGTTTGTGGCTCGAAAACAAAACACTCAGTACCAGTACAGACTATGATCAGTGTGGGCAGGTATACATGTAGACTTGATTCCACATTATTTGTTGGTGCAAACTCCGCACGTCACATAGCTTTCTGGCGCCTTTAGTCCAGCGGCCATGACGGAATAAGTGCAGAAATTGACCACCACATGCTAACTTTGACACATTATAAATGCTCTTAGCTGTATGCCAATTTGATTTGTGTAGCTACTAAAGTTTCTTGACATATAATGTAACAGGTGTATACAGCAAACAGCCTCTGTGAATATATGAAGAGGATATCTGAGAAAAAAACTTGCGGAAGTGCTCACTCGGCCAAGAATTGCTAAAAAAGTCTAAAATCTTGGTGGACTGGTACCGAAAGCCGAAGTGGTGTGACTAAATAGCGCAATGGTCAAATTTCGGCGCAAGTGATATGATGTTTAGGTGGGAAGTCCTAACAATGCTCGAATCAAAAATCATATCATCTACTAAAAATGGCATTGTTGCTATACATGTACCGGTAAGGTTTTTTTCTTGTTTGCCGTGAAATTATTTTACTACAGCACAATTAGAAAGAAATTCCCATCATCTTCATACTATTGGGATTAAGTTAAATACATTAATTAGTAACCATCCATTGCAACACATGTTTATAATACTGAACAATAACTAACACTAACAGTGTACGTATGTCCTGTGCTGGTCCACCTGGGTCACAATCTTGTGATAAGCCCGCATCATCAAATACGGCCGCTAAATATGTTAAAGTTCTACACTGTTCGTCATTTGTTTATTGAAACATTTGTTTATTGAAATGTGTGGCGGTTATACGGGCAGTTGAATCACAAAGATAGGGAATACAGTCATAACTTTATTCAACATGTATTGGTGAATCAGAATTTGTTTGTTTCATGTAATTCCTATTTCTCTCAGTTGTGTGTTGAGCTTAACTCAATAACCGGCAAGGCAATCCATGCCTGCAGGTTTCAATAAGACGCTTTGATATTCACAAATCCTACACTTGAAATGCGAACAAATCTTATACTTAGAATGAACAAATCCTACACTTGAATGCGGACAAATCATGTACTTAGTATTAACAAATCCTACACTTGATCGAATGAGAACAAATTAGACAGTTGACATCAATACGGAAAGACAATCCCCGTCAGGTATCGATCAGAATCTTTGATATCCATTTAAATCCGACACTTAAAAGTCTACAAATTTGACTTGGCAACTAATCATAAATGCATAATAATAATGGTGATGTATGTCAGCATGTCATGTTTTAATTATATCGAAAATTATATTACACATGACTATCGGTATCTACATGTGTCAAAACAGAGTGCTAATTATAACCCTTAGCTTCAGCAGGTATAATAATATTCAGGGTCTTCAGTTAGTAACTCATGATCATTGTAGGAAATCGTCTTGCAGCACATGTACATGTCCCAAATGCTCTGGTCTGAGCTTAACCCGAATGTTCTGTCTGTAACGCTGGACGACTTACGTTACAGACAGAACATTCGGGTTAGTCTGAGCTATGCAAATGTATTACAATTGTTTACCAATTCATTCTCATACTGTTTCTGTAAAAATAAGCCAAATATACATTTGCTTTATATTGTGCAATATTTGACTTTTACACATGCTGTTAATCCCTTAATTACCTGTTGGCGCGTGACTTTGATTAGCCTGAGGCTGCTGTGTATTTTCCAATTCAGTGCACACGGATTTGTTAGCGATACAGTGTTTATCTGGCTGTGATTTGAAGAAATGGGGCTCAAGTACAATGCAACCAGTCAGGGACTATGCATACCATTTATCCAGCCACAGCTACATAATTATTAGACCAATCTATTTTTACATCAACGTAACAGCAATTTGACAAACAAAAACTTTCTTCTGGGAATCATTTTCTATTTATTTGAAATAGTAATGAAGTTAAATTGTGTTCATTAACGTAATACTACCATTTTGAATATATATATATAATATTAATTATTTGTATCTGTCAAAGAACAAAATATTAGACAAGTGAGATAGTGTATGTATTTTATTAACTAGGCCCCAATTTATGGGGAAGTGGCGCAATTGACATGAAAAAAATAATCTGGTGTTATGCAATAAATGAGCTTTATTTTATGTATTTTCCAATTAATACATCATATCTAAACTACGTAGTTTATAAAAACCAACTATTTCAAAAAGATTGGTTTCGTAAAACAAAATACCATTGAAAACCTATTTGTTTTCTTGATTTTACATGCATATATTTAAAATTATAATTTTGATCCATATCAGAAGTTATCCACAAAAAAACAACATTTCTCAAATCAGAGCTGCATTTCATGTCGGAAAATCACCATAAAACCAAACAATAAATTTCACACCCATCCCATATAGTTGCACTACTCTTAGTCTAGCTGTCTGTTTTTCTTAATTATATTTAGCTTCAGCCGATATTGCAATTGATATTGATGTTTTTGTCAAACTTTTCATAAGGATAAAAATTATAATTTTAAAGCATTACGTGTGTTTCATTGACTGAAAGGCGAACAGTGCCGGTCCTGATCCGACTGCATGAATGCGATGAATGATCTGGGACTACACTGATGCCCCCAGCCCACCAGCCTCATTTAGCCAGTCAAAGCCACAAATTACAATTACACTTCTAATAATGCGATTAATTATTACATTGCCATTCTAAACATATTTTAGACGATGGAAG
>CM055270.1:66250742-66332302 GCA_029237695.1 Conchocele bisecta | reverse complement strand
TTGTTTGGCATTATTATACATTTTATATCAGAAGAAAATTTCCACATTGATATCAGGGATGATAACCGTGTTTCCTTAAAATGTTAACGGACATTACTATTTATTCTCTGTATTTATTTTTTGATGTGGAATGATAATACTTTATAATTTGTAAAATAATTTTCAGTTGATGCATTTAATTTAATAGTATAAATAATTATAAAATAACATGCCCCATTTTCACATGAAAATACTGAAACCACCGCGCGTCACTATCAGTAAAATTAATATTACCAAATGATTATATCTGTATAGCGGGCACTCGTAATGTTTTATAACTAGTGGAATAGTGACAATTATACACTTATTTAATTCCCATAAAGAGCATTTTTAGCCTACTGAGTTGAATTGCACCTTTAAAAAGGGGTTGGACAATTGCTGTCGCGACCGCGGACAGTGCGATATAGTCTGCGCATTGACGTCCATCTGTAGTTTTTTTGCCTAGCCTGCTTGCGGAAAGCGAGACTTAGTGATCACAATGACGTCCGTGCGTCAGTCCGTAAGAAATGACTTTGAAATTTGTGTTAAAATTTTGCATACCTTATATCTCCACAACACTTACCCAGATTTGCTTCAAACTTCAGATAATTCTTTATTATCATCCATATTTTCATATTATAGCCCACGCATGCGACCCACATGCCCAAGATCAAGGTCAAATGACTTTCATATTTGCGTTAAAGCTTTTACATACATTAATTCAAACTTCAAATAAATATACTCCGACACCATCAAATGCCTCGGTGGGCTCAACATGCAGGCCATGGCCATCTGGTTTTTATTTACCGTAGGTTAAAGTTTTTAAGAACACTATATCTCAGAAACAGCTTCGCTAATTCACTCGAAGCTTAACTTGTGTGTTTATCATCATCCATATTTTCATTCTATGCTCAACCCCTCAACCCTTGTGCCCAATATCAAGATCAAATTACTCAAATTTACCTCAAAGTTTTTGACATGCCTGCATGTGGACAGTGCGATATAGTTGTCACATTCGCCTACATACGTACGTACATCCATATGTACGTCACTTCGTGCGTCCGGTTATTTTTTTTTTTATTTAAGGTTAAAGTTTTTAAAGGTACATGCCCACTCAGTAGGCACAAACTGTTCTTTATAGCAATTAAATAAGTGTATAATTGTGTCACTATTCCACCAGTTATAAAAAATTATTGTGTGCCGCTATCCATATATAATCATTTATAATAAGTAATATTTATTTTACTGATAATGACTAGCAGTGGTATCAAGCTATTTTCATATTCAAATGAGGCATGATATTTTTATGCCATCGGGTTTCGAAGAAACGGGTGGCATATAGTGTTTGGACCGTCCGTCCTTCCGTCTGTCCATCCGTCCGTCAAACTTTTCGGTTAACCACTTTGTCACAGTTTCTCAAATATGCTGCAGGTGGCATCCGCGTTCGACAGACGCATTTCTTGTTTTTAATAATTTATGCTAATTAAAGGTACATACCCACTCAGTAGGCACAACAATTAAAGGTATGTGTATTCTCAGTTATTTGTAGGAATTAAATAAGTGTATAATTTTGTCACTATTCCACCAGTTCTAAACATTAAGAGTGCCCGTTATATGGATATAATCGTTTAGTAATGTTTATTTCACTGATAGTGACACGCGGTGATATCAGGCTATTTTCATAGGTAAATGGGGCATGATATTTTTTAATTACTTATACTAATTAAATGTGTTTCCCTGAAAAAAAAATGTTTTCGACAGATTATAAAGTATGATCATTGCACATCAAAAAATAAAAAGTAATGTCTTGGTAACATTTAAGGAAACACGGTTATCGCCCCTGATAGCAGTGTGGAAATTTAAGTCTGATATAAAATGTATAATAATGCCAATAAATATGTGTTTTATTCATAATGGTGAATTAATGTTTATTTTGCCCGAAAATGTCTCAGATGATGTCTCTGATATAAAGAACATTTTGTGCCTACTGAGTGGGCATATACCTTTAAGAACACTATATCTCTGAAACCGCTTCACCAATTCACTCGAAACTTCACATACGGTGTATTTGTCACACAAATTTTCATTATCATTTATATGTGCCCAATGTCACGGTCAAATTACTTTGAAATTTCCCATAAAGTTTTTGTTGGGCCCGCTTGCAGACAGAGCGATATAGTCGGCACATTGGTGTGCATTCAGGATAAAGTTTTCGGTTAAAGTGTTTTTTAGTTAAAGTTTTTGGGTATACTATCAAAGCCTCGGCGGGTGCGGCATGTTTTTACGTCAACGGGCTAAAGCTTTGTTGCAATAAAAACAATTGTTTGTACTATCAAATGCCTCGGCGGGCACGACATGCAGGCCATGGCCATCTAGTTATTATGGCATGCGATTTGATCAGTCGGCCATCGCACCATGACTAGTTTAGCACTTGATCAGTGGCCATGCACCGGACTTGTTAGCACTGTCAGTAGGGCCATCGCCACCAGGGGACTAGTTTAGACATGATTCAGTCCGGCCATCACTATGGATAGTTTAGCACTTAGATTTCGTCGGGACTTCGCTCCAGGGACTAGTTTACTTGATCAGTTTACCATATCACCGGACTAGGTAAGCAAATTGATCAGGAGGCCATTCGGCCACCTGGACTAGTTTAGAACATGATCAGTCGGCCATCACACCTGGACTAGTTTAGCACTTGATCAGTCGGACATCGCTCCAGGACTAGTTTAAAACTTGATCAGTTTACCATATCACCAGTACTAGTATAGCACTTGATCAGTCGGCCATCGCACCACGACTAGTTTAGAACTTGTTCAGTCGGCCATCACACCAGGACTAGTATAGCACTTTATCAGTCGGCCATCGCACCGGGACTAGTTTAGCCCTTGATCAGTCGCCCATCGCACCAGGACAAGTATAGCACTCGATCGTCGGCCATCGCACCAGGCCTAGTTTAGAACTTGATCAGTCGGCCATCGATCCAGGACTAGTTTAGAACTTGATCAGTCGACCATTGCTCCAGGACTAGTTTAGAACTTGATCAGTTGGCCATCGCACCAGCCACCAGGACTAGTTTAGCACTTGATCAGTCGGCCATCTCACCATGACTAGTATAGAACTAGATCAGTCGGCCATCGCTCCAGGACTAGTTTAGCCCTTGATCAGTCGGCCATCCCACCAGGACTAGTTTAACCCTTGATCAGTCGGCCATTGCTCCAGGACTAGTTTAGCCCTTGATCAGTCGGCCATCGCACCAGGACTAGTGTAGCCCTTGATCAGTCGGCCATCGCACCAGGACTAGTATACAACTTGATCAGTCGGCCATCGCTCCAGGACTAGTTTAGCCCTTGATCAGTCGGCCATCGCACCAGGACTAGTTTAGCCCTTGATCAGTCGGCCATCGCACCAGGACTAGTGTAGCCCTTGATCAGTCGGTCATCGCACCAGGACTAGTAGAGCACTTGATCAGTCTGCTATTGCACCATAAGTAGCATAGCGCTTGATTAGTCGCCCATTGCACCATGCCCAGTATAGCACTTGATCAGTTGGCCATCTCACCATGCCCAGTATAGCACGTGATCAGTCGGCCATGCCGAGTATAGCACTTGATCAGTCTGCCATCGCACCAGGACTAGTAGAGCACTTGATCAGTCTGCCATCGCACCATAACTAGTATAGCGCTTGATCAGTCGCCCATTGCACCATGCCCAGCATAGCACTTGATCAGTTGGCCATCAGTCGGCCATGCCGAGTATTGCACTTGATCAGTCGGCCATCACACCAGGACTAGTTTAGAACTTGATCAGTCAACCATCGCACCAGGAATAGTTAGCCCTTGATCAGTCGGCCATCGCGCCGAGACTAGTTAAGACCTTGATCAGTCGGTCATCGCACCAGGACTAGTATAGCACTCGATTAGTCGGCCATCGCACCACGACTAGTTTAGAACTTGATCAGTCGGCCATCGCACCAAGACTAGTATAGCACTCGATCAGTCGGCCATCGCACCACGACTAGTTTAGAACTAGATCAGTCGGCCATCGCACCACGACTAGTTTAGAAATGGATCAGTGGGCCATCGCACCAAGATTAGTTTAGCCCTTGATCAGTCGGCCATCGCACCAGGACTAGCTTAGAACTTGATCAGTCGGCCATCGCACCAAGACTAGCGTAGCACTTGATCAGTCAGCCATCACACCACGACTAGTTTAGAACTGGATCAGTCGGCCATCGCGCCAAGACTAGTTTAGAACTTTATCAGTCGGCCATCGCACCAAGACTAGTTTAGCACTTGATCAGTCATCCTGCGTTACAGACAGAAGTGGTGGTCGGGGGGGGGGGGGGGGGGCGGCGGTGTAGTGTAGTCATAGACAAAAACTGGTGGTGGTGGTGATACACATTATTCCCACTGTGGGATATAGACCGGAACTTTTAGGACGCCAAATGTAGATGGCTGGTGTGTGTGGGGGATCATTGTGGTGTGTCCCCGGCGGTGGTGCGGAGTACAATGATGAATTACTGATGAATTAATGTATTGAACACACATGTATATGCACTGTGATACCGTACTTCACAATCCTCAGTTTTAAATTGTTTCTGTATCGTAAAGCTGAACATTTATTCATTTTGAAAAACTTAAAATTGTGGCAGATGATCGAAATGAAAACCGGATGTTTACATGCGAAATGAACCGGTGCATCGGTATATTTTAATCGCACGATGACCCATTGTATATTCATACCATATCCGTATGTATATATCGTATATGCGAACGGATATCGTATGTTTTTGCATAATATTCGTACAGTACGTTTGTATAATGTAAACAAACTGTACTATACGATGATACGGTAAGTTTTTACCGCAAATAGCGAAAGAATGACCGCACAAACGGTATCGCGAAAGAATGACCGCACAAACTGGACCGCGAAAGAATGACAGCAAAAACGGTATCGCGAAAGAATGACCGCAAAAACGGGACCGCGTTTGGACCTCAATTAGACTGCAATTCCAGAGGGGAAGAATTGCAATTCAAGGACCGCTGGATTGCAATTCTTGGTAAGAGAATCGCAGGCGGGAGTGTAGCAATGGTAGACGTCGCTGTCGTCGATCGACACCACGTCATTACCAGAAATTTTTATCATGGTCTTCTTAGCGATGACGTGACCCAGGTTCTGAACGACGGTTCGGTCCGTGTCTGTCGATGTCAGCGAAATAGTGAAAGCGAACCGAACAGTCCCCGGCACAATGATGTCGTTAGCTCTGAGGTTGGGGAAGCGGGCTAAGAGCTGCTGGTTCTGGTCGATCGTCGATGGGTTGTTCGTAATAACGACGCTCTGTCTCATGCCTTTCCACCCAAGGGGCTCCCGCAGTCTGCGGTATGGAATGAGTTTGTTACCGTATTGACTCGAAGACATATTTTCAGTGAAACTAAATACTCTATTAAACCCGTATGGTGTTTTCTTTAATACATCGTTAAACATGGCTGATTACAATATTGGTATGGACGAAGTCGGCCTAGACGATTGCCTCGATGATGATGACATCGATGATGACATCGATGATGATAACGAAACTACATTCATAAAGACTCCAGTCGGCGAGGAAATAGGTGGCGCTACCAACACCATTCGTCTAAGCCAGTAATTAGTCAAGTCAATTGTAGACGACTACTACAGCAGTTTGGCAGAAAAAGGTGAGGTCCCATCTGTCGACCGCGACTACTCCAAGTTCGAATTGGATCTGAAGGGTAGGTTACGACTAAAAGCATCAAATATCCCGATCGTCAACATGAGGACTGGAAAACCCCTATCGCTGAGCACCATTGCCGGAAACCGGGGCGGTGGCCAAATGGTAAGAGACGAACTAGGATTCGTAGATTGGGAGCGTGGTAAAACAATTATGCCGGCCCGCGCTGTAGCGACCCTACAGTCTACCAACGAAACGATGGCGAAGACGGCCGCCGCGATAGAAACGGTCGAGCTCAGCGATCTCCCTGGAGTAGCCACCGACGCTATTCGCAGAATGGAGATCGGCGAAAGCGAGATAGACGGAATACTCAGCACGATGGATGTCCCACCGTTACCTCTACGCGAACTCCGGGGACTCGATAAGGCTCTGCAAACAATCAGGGACGAACTGGTCCTTAACCTTTCCAAACTCACGGCGCTGGATGAACATATCGCGCTAGAAGAAGGAAAACTAGAGGAAGCCCGTGAAAATAGAGAATCTACCGAGCGGATCACCGAATGCCTGCGGTCGTTGCGGGATGAAAGAGCAGCTCACTTGGAGGCTACATCGGCTTGCCGTGAGACTCTCCGCACCCAAATAAGTCGGATCCGCGAAACAATCTCGAGGGTTCTTCACGAGGAGACGACACTCGGTGAGCGACTTCGCACTCTGTTCAGAGAGCAGTGCGTCACAATAGTAAGCATCCTCGCAGCTCTCGGCATGACTATATCGACCATAGTTCTAGCTATTACTGGTGGTGGTGGTGCGGCGGCTGCACCGGCGGCTGCACCCACGCCAGCACCCGCGCCATCCGGCGGAGCCATGGAGTGTTCAAAAAAGCATATAAAAGCCCTCGCCAGTCTCCTTGCTAAATATGCCGGAAAGGCGGCTACCGCGCTGCCTGGGCTGATCGGGAGTGTCGTCTCCTACTAGTTATTTATATTATCAAAAACAGCCGGATGGCTCGCCGAGAATGCTTGGGCTTTAATCGTGGCGATCGCCGGTCTCCTACTGTTCTACCGTTCTCCTACTCTCCTACCGCCCGAGAGTTCCTAAAACCAAAGCACGAATAATCCGATCGCCACGAGGGCGACGACGAGCGCTAATTTATCCTCCTCGTGGGTTGTGGCACTAATTCCCGCTCCTGTTCCAATTCTTGCACTCGCGATTGGATTGGGGGAACTGGTGGAACTTGATGGTGCATCCAATTCGTGAATTGGAGGTACGGGGTGGGTGTATCCAATTCGTGAATTGGGGGTTTTATGAAATCGGCGTAATTGAAACGGGTCGTTTCGTAGTATAATATTTATCGGTGCCATATAAAGACCTATTCCAGATATATAGTCTACTGGGGTGCCGGCATACTGCAAAACCTCTTGATACCGCTGGATCGACGCCGGTAGGTCCACCGGAGATGAGATGGCGTCCTCGACATTTGCCAGAACTGTTTTTGCGCGTTAAACGCCGTCCCGTCTCCAATTATAGAACTGCGCGCTTGCGCCAGTGCGCCGAGGATGGCCCAGACGTATGTGCGAATGGAGTCGTTGAGGCGGGTAACTCCAGCCCTGGTGAACCCCTTCCCCCTATCCAAAATGAAATTCCCCCAGCCTATCTCGACGTGTTTGCTTTGTTCTATGTTGTCGATATGGATTATGACAGCTTCAGATGGAATGTATTTACACCCGGCAAAATTAGTCTGTTGGTGGATCTGAATACGCGCCGAATGTCATAGTGTTTGAATCGAAACTTCCCCCATTGCGGGTTACGATATTGTTGTTTACAAAAACATCGCCTAACCCACCACTTTTAGCAACTTTTGTCTGTTTCCAGTCGGTATTTTCAGAAATCTGAAATTCGGCACATATTCTTTCGTAGGCTTTGTGGTCGTACGGGCTGTATAGAGGGTCCCAATTATCCTCTTGGGAGGTTTCACGCTCATCTCTTGTATGTTTCTCCTGATCGTGTAGTAGACATGAAAGGTATAAACACCTTCGCAGAAAGCGCCCTCATTATGCTCCATGTGGTTTATGTAAGAGACACCACACCCGGTTGTGGCACACCACACAGCAAAATTTAACTGGTTCTGCCAAAACTGCATCGGTGTTGCTTTCCACGCGTCTAGGGTTTCTTGGGTAGTACTTTTGGGCAGCCTATAATTATCAAATATGTTTGAAAAAGTTGTATTTAATCGGAGTTTATCATGTTTTCTACTATCACTAATGTTCAAAAAGAGAGTTGTGAACTTCAGAAGTCAATCGACAACTGCTGCGGAAAGCGCCGGGTAGGCCTCAGATCAATCACCTTCACGGTTGGGTTGGAGAATGTGGGGAAGAGCGAAGGGTTTGGCTATGTGAAGGATGGACTCCAAGTAGGGGTAAAGCTGCCTCCCGGACTGTAGAGTTTTAAACAGGTCAAATATTGTGTTACCTCAGAGCTTGACGGTAGAGTCAACCTCACAGTATCGAAGGCTACTGGGCTCACACCAATGACCATCGGCCCCACACAGGCGGATAAGGATCTCCCCGACGTTGGGTACTCGACTTGAGTTTAGAGAGACATACTCCGCAAATAAAGGATTATTTATCCCGGGTGAGTACGTCGGTGATAACCCGGTGGACTTCGCTTTCACGAAAACTCTCAGGGTGCACCTGGATCCGGTGAACACATCGTACAACACGTTAGACGAATCTCCCAGCACATTACTGAAAACCGTGCTAGCCAGTGATTGTTTCTTTGGGGAGACTATGACCCTAGATTTCTCATGCCCCGAGATGAAAGTTTTGGAATCGGGACATATCCACGAATTTACGGTCTCTATTCTTGATGATCAAGCGAGAGAGTAGAACTATTACCCGATTTCGGTCGTCCTAGAAATTTCAAATTAATTCAAAGAATTAGACTTAAGTTCGCTATATAATTTATAACTACCAACATTTTGAGTATATACGGACCAGATTGTTCTTCCAATTCCAATCGCGATTGGGTGACATATATAAATTCAAAGAATCCGAGTAACAATGATATTCCCGACGGATCCAACCCCAGAGGTGATTTTTTATTTTTAACAACCGAAAAAAAAAAAAAACCATATCACTGATGCAAAATAACTATATCGGCGGCCACGGACGAGATTCACAAGAGTCTACTATCACAACTTAGAGTATATGCCCTGGCTGTGACTACACAAAGTCGTGAAGAAACACATACAGAACTAAACGAACTAGGCGGAAAAATAACCGAATTTCGGGAAGAGGCCCATACAGAGTTTATGGAAGTTTCCCATAAACTAAACCGTGTTCGTAAAGACGGGAACAATGCACTTGATGAGACCTCTGAAAAGGTTCGTGTTGAGGCCCATACCGCTATCGAGGAGCTTGCCACATTGTTGGACACATCTGTAGAGCAGTTTAAGTTATTACACCGCATAAAACCCATCATCACAGTTTGGGCTGAGAAGCGGGGCCCATTGAATGAGGGGATCTATGAATATTCATTTGGTGCCAAAGCGAGCAATAGATATGGAGGAAACGTCATGACATCTCCAGGTAAGGTTCGACGAATGGCGGTCTGTTCGTTTAATGCTAAGGGTAAACCTGTGGGCGCGGTCATCGTAAATCTCGTACTGCATGGGGAAGAACGGGCGGTTGGAGTCACTAAACTCGCTGGACACAGTTCAGCGGTGGTTTTGTTCGCTGGTGACAATCCAATTAGACTTTTTTTTTCCGAAGGTAGTGTTTATTCAACTTTGGTATTTTTTTACGAAAATCGTTGACCCAGCGAGTTCTTCCACTGTTGTGACATTGTTAATTGAACTAAATTTGTGAAATTTAAATATGAACGAATCACCGCTTCCGAGCACGCTTCCAATTTTCAACCCCAATAGACCTATTCGAGAACTGAAATTGGATGATATTGGTTTTGGCGAAAGAAGTTCAGATCTTAGGTTGCAAAATATCGTAGAGATGCAGGATATTCTAAAACGAGAGGGGGAAACACGGAAAATGAATGCTAACAAATATAGACGCGCGGCAAACATAGTGGAGGGGGCGAGCGCCGTGCTGGCAGCAATTTCTATAATGGGTGGGGCCGGAACAGCCGCATTATTGTCTAAAGTCGTGGCAATTCCCATTGCAGGGGGTTTGAGCGGGGTAGCCGCTGGGGCGGGGTTGTTATGTATGAAGTTTAGAGTAGTGGGGAGAAAATTCGAAAATAAATGTAGAAAGCACGACAGAATATCGGTTCTCGCAAGGTCTAAGAAAAATAGCATCGACGTTATCGTGTCCAAAGCGTTGGCCGATAACAATATATCAGACGCTGAATTTGAGTCGGTGGTGGAGGAGATGTCTCGATATGAGGATTTAAAAAGTACTATTAGAACTAACGCGCGCGCCATCCTTCCCAAGATTGAGAATACTGATTGGGATAAATTTAGGTTAAAACTGGGAGATAAAGTGGGGTGAAAAGTTAGTTCCTTATAGAAAGCGTTGAATTGGGGAAGGCAGAAAGTTTCGGCATACTCAAGGCAGAAAGTTCGGGCGGCATACTCCGGTGATAAAAAATTAAAAAAAAAAGTTTTGGTTCCAGTCGAGAATCGAACTCACCTCGCAAAGCCTTGTCGCTTTAAATATCTTCTCTTGTTTATGCTTAGCGGGGTGTTATGCTCACAACTATTACACCCCATCATTGGATTGTTCACCGCAGACCCCTCCTCATCATTACCTTCATCCGCTAGAATGCGTAGAGCAGCCGAAGTGTAATTGACATGGCGAATATATCAGCGCTGATATATATATAGAGTACTGACGTCCCAGTAATGTAAATGTGTTTATTTCTCGTATATAAACCTAACTCTGTTGGGGGCAGCTAAGTATGTTTTATTATTTGTTTTATTATATTATGTTATGTTTTCTATTTAATAATAGGGGTGTTCAGCTTTAAATTAATACAAAATAAAATAACGAACCATCCCGGAAGTTCGTTAACTATATAACCTCGCTAAGTGTTTATAAATAACCTGTGTACACACCGTCTGTGTAAATCGATAACCTGTTTACATACCATCGATAAGGATAAATTCACTCGGCTATACAAACATGTTCATAACCCGTGTAATTGGAACATTGTCATCTGCTTGGTGTTTGTTATGCGTACACCGAATATGCTTGTACAGTGGAACCTCTCTAAATTGGACACTTAATATACATTTAAGGTGGAACCTCTCAAAATTGAACACCGAATATGCTTGTACAGTGCAACCTCTCTAAATTGGACACTTAATGTACATGTAAGATGGAACATCTCTAATCTGGACACCTACAGTGGAACCTCTCTAAATTGGACCCCTAATTGTGCATGTTCATAACCCGTGTAATTGTAACATTGTCGTCTACTTGGTGTTTGTGATGCGTGTGAGGAAACAAACTACACATCAGATCGTTCTATCTTTATAACTGACTTTCTGATTTGAATTATCACGCGTTCTTGATTACCGACATGGATGGGTGAATAGGGCGTGTGCAGCCAACCTGTGACATATTTTGTGGCGCCTGCGATCAGAGATTCACATAATCTAATAATTTAAAAAGACACGCGAGCACATGTATGCGAGGGGAGACGAAGCTCACGTGCAAAGGTGCTCAGATCGACAGACCGCCATCTGCTTTCGAAAAGGCATTTTACCCCAGATCTCACGCGAGTAAGAAGGCAACAAGTTGGTGGGGAATCCAACACAGCTTACCAATTTCACGGGTACTATTGGCACGGGTGTGCCAACCACTTTCGGTGGAGGGATGGAGAACGGTATAAAATCCACAAGAGAAACGTTGCAATCGCAAATGGTTGAAAATTAGTCAAACTTTGGGAGTGCGCTTATACAGGCGACGTTGATCCCAATGTTGCGACCCCTCCAACAGTAATTTATCCACACCAGATTGTATACGATTTTGAAGCCAATTTATCGAAAACTAGTGAAGGCGATAGTCGCTCCAATTGCAATTGGCGGAGTAAGAAAGGTAATCCCGAGTTTGTAAGCGAGCACGTTCCCATAAGCGTGAGTATCGGCGATACGTTATGCACCGAAATAACTCACATATGTGAAACAGATCCCGCCAAATTGGTGGCGCTCTTTATGGAGGACATACAGAAACGGGGTAAGAATATACGAGAAGTTGTTGTGGAAGAATATATGCCCACCTATATAGACAAACTTCCCGTTACCCAGCAACGCGAGATCAATAGTATAGGTGGATCTATCCAGTTCCCGTAATTGGGTTTAATTGTAGCCGATACGATATAAATCTCATAATAAAACGTTTCGTCGGAGTATTGACCGACACCACACCAAAGGTTCTAGTGGGCAAAAAGGCAAACACGACGATATTCCTATTTACACCCGAGTTCAGATTTCTAGACGTAAAATTATACCTCAGTCCAGAAACCTCATACGACAAGTGGATAAAGGCATACGATTGCGAAGCGGAAAAGTCCCACTTTCCATACGAATTGTTCGATTCCCCTGATAAATTAGATTATCCTGGGCTACCAGATATCGATCACTGGGGCAACCAACTTTATTCTAAAGAACAAATAAATGAAGCACAGCTGGAAGAGTGTAATAGGATTTATAACGATACAAATGTGAAGACATTCCGGGATTGGTTGAGATATTATAATGATTTGGACGTATCACCATTTGTAGAGGCGATAGGTAAGATGTCCATTTTTTACAAGACTAAAGGGATTGACATGTTTAAAGACGCAGTTACCCTGCCCGGAGTCGCGCTGCAATTCTTATTACGAGGCACGATAAAAGAACACGTACAATCTTATAGAACTAAGGAAAGTGCGGAGGCCGCCGCAGAATGTGAACCGCTGTATGCACCCTCGGCTGAGGCGTAAGAAATATTGAAAGGGACGCTGGTCGGGGACCGTCAATCGTATTTTCCCGATACGCGGAAGCCGGGGTCACAACAATTAGATCAACATCAGAAGGTGAGGGGAAAAGTTGTGCTGCGGTATTGGGGTTGGATGCTAACGCTCTGTATTTATTTTCATTAATGCAGTGTATGCCGTGCGGTAAGGAAGTAATTTACGCAGCGCCAATAAATCCGTACGATCCAAAATTCATACACAAATTTACCTGGAAAATATTAAACGGCGAATTCTTCGGATTTGTTGAGGCGGATATAGAGGTTCCTACAACATTGAAAGATACATTTTCAGAGATGTCCCCATTATTTATTAACCGTGTAGTTGAGGAGGAGGAAGTGCCAGATCACATGTTGAAATATTTGAAAGATACGGGCCGTAAACGAGGAACAGGCAACAAACTAGTTGGTGCCATAGAAGCTAAGAAGATGTTGATATACACCCCCTACTGAAGTGGTATTTATGGCACGGACTTGTCCTTACCGGAATATATAGGTGTATTAGGTACATTATCAGGGCGTGCCGTTTTCAAAAATGGGTTTTTATTTGGAAAAAAGGAAGTTTTTAAACTTATGCACGGATAGCTGCCGATAAGGACGGGAGTAAAGCCCCCATTGGGGACATAATGAAATTAATAGGCAACTCGTGTTGCGGGAAGATGATAGAATCTCCGGAGGGGCACCTCAACACCACATACACGAAAGACGAGAAATGGGTAGACAAAGCTTTGAGATCCGCATACTTCCACGATTTGGAGGAGATCAGTGACTCGTCCGAGATATCCTCTAGAAAAATTAATGCGGTTATGAATAGACCGTTCCATTGCGCGATAGCTGTGTACCAAGTAGCTAAACTGGCAATGTTACAATTCTATTACAGCTTCTTAGATAAATATATATGTGAACAGAACAGATTTCGAATTAATACAAATGGATACGGACAGTCTATACATGGGAGTAAGCGCGAAACCACCGGAAGAAAACGAGAAATACGGAAGTTTGGGCAGTATTGTAAAACCCCACCTGCGCGACGAATACGAGAGAGAAACAAAGTATTGGTTGGTGTACAGTTAGCGGGTTAACAGAGTGCCTGGCCTTTTCAAGGTAGAATTTCACGGAGATCGGGCCATCGCTATATCGAGCAAGTGTTACTTTGTGGAGAAATTACCGGAGAAAACGGAGGGAAAAATAAAACATTCCGCAAAAGGGTTGTCTGCCCGGCAGAACGCGTTAACCTGGAACCGATATAAGAAAGCGTTGGAGTGGGGACTCGACGAAGAAGACACCAGGGAACGAGACATGGGTAAAAACCGCGGATTCCGAATGAGGGACGACGTTATGAAAACATATATGCAGCAAACGTTAGGACTATCGGCCTATTACGACAAGAGGCTAGTACAACACGACGGTATACACACGGACCCCCTCTACAAGCACCAATCCGCTCGGGAGCTGATTGGAGAATTACCTCTACCATTAATCCAGAATTGGGCGGAAGAGGGTCGTGATAGTGAACTCACAAAACCCGCCCCAACTCCAATCGAGAATTGGATGGAAGTGGGGATAATTGGACTTGATGGGTTTATGGGGTTTATTAAATAATTACGAGTTAATCAGTTTTTCGAATTTACAAAATTCGGGAAAATGAATCCACCGATTTCAATTTTTTCAACAATTGCCTGTGGGGAGACATTTTTGTTTTGTTTACCCCATATAAAATGGTACCCTTTTTTGTAGTGGTGGGAGCATAAACACCCCCAAATACGGCTCCCTTTAGTCGGGGTAATGAACTCATTCCCTCTATACTACTGTTGACACAAAAATCAGCGCTCAATCGGAATTCAAATCAAAAAAAAAAAATTCTGATTTAATAAATATACGCCGAAGGCTACTGTGTTTGCGGCCAGTGAATTCTGGTCGTGATAGCCACAGGCGCAGTTCGAACAGTGTTATTATCAGATGGAGGACATTAATTATTTCAAATTCATAAAAAAAGAATGTTTGCTGTACGAAAAGTTAGCTTTAGTAGTATATAAGAGTCACAATGATACCATCATCACCTATGGAAGGTGCCAGCTACGCGCGGCACCTTCCATAGCATGATGGTATCATTTGTGACTCTTATATACTACTACCGCGAGACCATATATATGACATGAGAAGATACACACTATTAGAGATAAAAATCCTATGTTATACTCAGTATATATATATAACAATCTGTCATACTTTTATTACGAATAAAATAACAACTGACACCCTATTGAAGATAAGAAATCCATAAGTTATACTCAGTATTTTACAGCAATCTGTCACAAATATATACTGACACACTATTAAAGACAAAGTATTATTATCCATATACAGTCAGTATATATATACAACATCTGTCATATATTTATTTTTACGAATAAAATAAAACTGACCCTATTAAAGACCCCCAAAATATAAAGATAAGAAATCTATAAGTTATTCTCAGTATTTTACACCAATCTGTCACAAATATAAACTGACACCCTATTAAAGACAAGTTATCCATAAATCATACTAAATATATTACAACAATCTGTCATATATTTATTACGAATAAAATATAAACTTACACCCTATTGAAGATAAGAAATCTATTAGTTATACTCAGTACAATGCCTACCGTAAAGCAAATGAGAGAGCAAGCTAAGAGTTGGGGAATTTCCCTAAGAGGTTTGAGACTCAAGAAAGATATAGCAGATAGGATAAGTGACGCGCGAGCCGTCGTCTACGAGGAGAGGCTACGGCGTGCGGTTTCGACCGGACGACTGCCCGCCGACCCCGAAAAACGCTCCGAGAAATTGGAGAACGACACGACGGCCAGTCTGCGCACCACCGCTTACGCGCAGCGTGTAAAAGAAGATCCCAGCGCACGTAGAAAACCCCTATACAAGGCGTACTACAATAAGATTTATCAAGGGTTGGTGGGGGGACCTCTCAAGAAGAGGAGAGATATCGCCAGAGCTTTGGTGGAGGAGGGTCCCAGGATTCTCGCCGAAGAAGCCGAAGTTAGGGAAACTGTTGATATGGGGTAGGAGGAAGATAGTATGGACTTTCGAGAGGGGGGTAGACGGGGAGATCGCTAATCGTATAATGTAATAAAATTCGTCCAGAGATTGACCACGGCATGTTACCTGAGGTATTCGTGCTCGTATCGTATTAGGAACATAGAGACCGACGCTACTATGATCTATCACAAACAATCAAAGGGCAGTCCCCGTGGATAAACGAGATAGCAAAGCCGAGAGTTGGATATCCGATAGAGAGAAAGGTCGAATGGACATCGACAAAGTCGATAGACCAAACACAAAATGGACCTTCGTTCGTTGGATATCGGTCGAGGTGAAGATGATCATCGACGCTCAACAACTTCTCATGGGAGCGGGAAAACTCCCAGACTTGTTAAGACAGAAAAAGTGAATGTATTCCGTCGACACGTACGACGACTACTTGTGTCTGTTTAGGTGCATACCCATCCAACGTGGAGAGAGACCAGACCGCTGTTGTGAGAAGGCACGAGCTCTGGCTCGCGAATATCTCGGGCATGATAACGGACCGGGTAGTAAGGGAATTCCCCTGGACGATATTAAGAAGGTCGAAGAGCGCTTCAAGCTGGGTATTCGCGTGTACGAGCCCACCGCCGATGGAGTGTGGTACCTCATGAAGGTTCCGGCAAATTACGACGTGGTTGGGGGGAAGACAATGACGATAGGAATGTTTGGAGGTCACTCGTTCCTCATAACGAATCTCCGCAAGATGACGAACGAGTACGGGTGCACCGGATTGTCAACAACGTTCACAAAAGTCGTGTAACATGCACAGGCACGCGACCACCTGCATGGGTGGGAAGACCGTGGTGACATGTCCAGGTAAGAGGGTAGAGAGACCACAGTCGGCCTACGAGAAGGCGTTCTATCCTAAGGGGTCAGCGAGTGTGAGGTCGATTCAATGGTTGAGCAGAGAAGAGGAGAGGGTGGGAAAGCACATACATCACGCCAACTGCGGTCACGGTGGTGAGAGGTGGGTGGCCGGTGATCCGGTCGACGGTTAATGTCACGAGACCGAGACCGTGTTTCAATTTCACGGATGCTACTGGCACGGGTGTCCGAGGCATTGCATGAGAGGTAACGCGAGATCGCTGTACAAGAGGACGAAAATTCAAGACGCCAAGATAAGGAAGGCGGGTTACGAGCTTGTGGTGATGTGGGAGTGCGAGTGGTTGAATGATAATTTTGATAAAATTAATACCTACTATCCACAATCGCCACGCGAGGAGGAGACGACTATATACCCCCACCAGATAGTCTACGACTTCGAGGCGTATCTCGACAAGTCAAAAAGCACGCGACCCACCAAAGACCTGACCTCCGAGTTCGAGCACGTTCCTATATCGGTGTCGTTGATATCGATGCATGAAGGGATCACATACCTATGCGAACGAGATCCCGACACGCTAGTCGAGAAGTTCGTGACCGAGCTGCAAATGAGAGGCAAGGATCAATCAGGGAGGGGGTTAGGAAGAAGTATCTGCCGGCCGACATAGATATGTTATCGAAGTCTCAGCAAGCAGAGATATCTCATGGATTGACCAAGTCCGTGGTGGGATCAACTGTAGCAGGTACGACCTGAACCTCATCAAGCAGTACTTTGTAGAGAAAGCTGGCGGCCACCGTGAATAAGGTGATGGTCGGAAAGAGAGCCAGCACGATGATGTTTCTGTTTACCCCGGAGTTTAAATTTCTCGACATTATCCAGTATCTGGGACCCGGTACCACGTACGACCGGTGGGTTAAGGCGTACGACTGTAAAACGGTAAAGTCTCACTTTCCGTACGAGTGGTTCGATAGCGCGGACAAGTTCGACCATCCGGGGCTGCCAGATTATCCCGAGTGGTACTCGAAGTTAAAGGGTGAGTTCCTACTGTCGTTGTCCGAGTGGAAAGAGTGTAAGAAGGTATTCCGAGAAAAGGGGATGAAGACGTTCAAGGAATGTTGCAACACTACAACGACTTGGATGTAGGACCGTTCCTGGAGGCCTCTGACTAAAATGACGGAGTTCTACAGGGGGAAGAGGCGTGGGACATACTCAAGGATGCTGTGTCCTCTACCCGGTGTTTCCCTTCAGTACCTACTCCGCGGGTCGATCGATGGGAAGGCGGACACGCCCGAGCTGTGGTCACCGAAGTCTGAAACTTACGAGATGATGAAGCAGGGATTGGTCGGTGGTCCGTCCATAGTATTCTCCAGATACGCGAGGCTGGAAGGTCGACGATCAGGGGTCCAGGTCAGGTGGGGAGTCGGGAGGAGAAGATGTGCAAGGCGGTGCTGGGGTACGATGCCAATGCTCTGTACCTATCTACTCTGTCGAAGGACATGCCGTGCGGTGAGGAGCAGATATGGACGTGTGACGACCCGGAAAGACAGTCGTATATAGACCGTTTCGTGAGGAAGGTCAGGAGTGAAAAGTGGTTCGGATATAGAGGTTCCGGAAACGTTGAGAGACAAGTTCTCGGAAATGTCACCGCTGTTCGTTAATCGAGAAGTCGATGAGAAAGAGGTTCCACAGCACATGAAGGACTACCTGGCCGGGACTGGGAGGAATAGAGTCGAAGGGCAGAGAAAGCTCGTGGGGGCAATGTCCGCCAAGAAGATGATCATATACTCACCGCTGCTAAAGTGGTATCTGGAGCACGGTCTGATCGTCAAGGCGGTGCATAGGGCGATAGACTATACGCCCGGCAAACCGTTTCAATGACGTCGACAAGAGCAAGGCGGTGTTGGCGGAGATATTCAAACTGGTTGGCAACGCGTGTTGTGGCAAACTGATAGAGGCACAAGAGAGACACCTGAACACCACATATACGAAGGATGAGAAGACTGTCGATCGGGCACTGAGGTCGGCGTGGTTCGAAGACCAGGAGGAGATTGGGGAGGCTTACGAGATATCGAGCAGGAAGACTCGAGTGGTGATCAACAGACCGTTTCAGTGTGGCATAGCGGTCTACCAGTTGGCCAAGCTCCGGATGCTGGAGTTCTACTACGATTTCTTGGACAAGTACGTGGATCGCGGAGATTTCGAACTGATACAGATGGACACTGACAGCATGTACTTCGCGCTGTCGAGAAGACGCTGGCGGCGGTGGTGAGAAAGAATAGAAGATTTTTAAAAGTTTAATAAGAAGACCGAGTGGTTGGCGTGGGACGTGTGGAGCACAGAACTCCGGGACTGTTCAAGCTGGAATTCGAAGGGGATAGAGCCATCGCTCTGTGTAGCAAGTGTTACTACGTGAGCGGTGATGGAAAATCTAAGCACTCAGCCAAGGGGATGTCGAAGAGATCTAAAGATCTGACTTGGGGGAGGTATAAGAGTACTCTCGTAAGGGGGTAGGGATATGGCGGAGAACAGGATTCCGAATGATTAACGGGGTGATGAAGACGTACTGTCAACAAAAATTAGGACTCTCGGCGTACTACGACAAGAGGAGAGTGATGGAAGACGGGTTACACACCGAGCCTATAGGATAGGTATAAAAAAAGAACTCTGAGAGAGAATACTAAAGACTCTGACGATCCGGGGGTAGCTGGGTGTCAGAAGGCACCGCAAGAAGTTCTTCGCGAACAAACCCTCGAGATGGCCCATCATCCAAATAGTAGAGCACGGGCTCATCGGGCTTGGTAATCGATCTAGATGATATACATTGAGAGACCACACGGGGTCAATCGCGCGGCGGCTGCCACCTTCGAGCTCTCCCGGTTGATAGAGGCTCTCCCGGTTGATAGAGGTACCGGACGTCAATATCCGATGGAAGCCGCTGCTCCTCTAAACCAATGGGTCGCCCGCGCGAGACGGCAGAGGGCTCGCTCGTCACCCTTTTAAACTTGATAGCATCTACGGGCTTCTTACCTATCAATCTGGTCACCTCTCCGTTCAGTGCGGAGACCACTGCGGGCAGTCTGGCCACCCACTCGGTCGATCGCGAATGAGGGTCTACAAGTTCTTTAGCGTATTGGTGTCCGAACAGTCTCTCAGCCAGGGTTCGATTGAAGCGTTCCACGATCCCCTGGTCCCGATGTATGTTGACGCGGCCGCGTCTGACAGAAACTTCGTGCTTAGACAATAGATGAGAGACCGCGCCCATGAACTCGCGGCCGGGATCGACCTGGAGAAGATTCGGCCATTTGAGAGGACTCCTCTTATTATATTCGGGAGAGAGCCTCGGCACCGTCCTTAGACTCTTTAGTGGCCAACGGCTCAGCCCCATTATAACGACTCGCTACGTCAACGACTGTCAGCGCGTACTTGTACGTCTTACGACGACGCGATCGTGAGGGAGAAAATACAGGAGATCCGCTTGGTGAACTTGGTTCGGTACCGGCACGTCGAATTTCGGGCGCGGAATATTGTGAGGCGCGGGTAAATAGATCTGCTAGATGGCCTGCTTCTTGAGCCATTCCTTGACAACGTTTTCTGAAACCTTGGTCGCCGCCGCGAGGTTCTTGATGGCAGCGAGTCTCTTCCAGTAGCCGCGGGGGCTATAGTACACGTTCGCTAGCTTGCGCGTTAGGTGAACCGATAGTTTGGTATTAAGTTTGCGCGTGTTCATCGTATGCGATGTATTCTAATATATCGGACAATCTCCAACATGCCCTCGCCAGATCGTCCGGTAACTGCGTCGATAATAATAAACCTTTGTTGGAAGTACAATCGCGATTGGGGGTTAAGTTATGAAGGAATTTGGGAAAATCTAATACCCCAGGATTGATGGAGGAATCTAACATCCGCTTTGCGAAAAGGGTGGCCGCTTTTTTCGTCCTCCCCCGCCATGTCTCGAGAGAATCTCGGGCCAGACGAATCATACCCTTTGCACCAACCATGCGGTGTTTAAGGGCAGTGTAGCCTACATCAATCATAGCAAAATAAAGTCCGTCAACTGACATCGTTCTGTATATATATTTATAAAAAAAAGTTATTTATTTAAAATTAATTTAATAAAATCTCGATCGGATATAGTAGCCGACGAGCCCCACCACACCCCATTCCCACGACGATGAACGCGATCTCGCGGTCTTTTTGGGGCTCTGACCGTACTAGAAATAAAATCTGAAAGTTGGGGCTCGAGATCCAGCGGCGCGAGACTTTTGTGCGGAAATGCCAGCGCGTACTCGCGGTTGGCTTCTTCAAACGTTCTGAAAAGTTTGCGCGGCGTGATTTTCGCGGCGAAGCTCTTCATTGACCCAGTCCAGATGTGCGGTTCGTTTTTTCGACCACGCTTCCTTTGCGCTATTGAGTTGTTCTACAGCTAAATCGTGACGCTTACGCTCCTCATCCACGTTCGAGCTTTTCATTTTAGAGAATAAAAAGTTGCTACCGCTGAACGCCAATGCGTTTACGAGCGCACCACCTACTATTACTGAGATTGAAGCCATTTATTTCCATATATTATATGGTAGAATTCCAGCTTTAACTAGATAATATCGGGTCCAAACTGCGGCCGCTACATCAAAGGTCGCGAGCCCTACGTCTCTCGCAGTAAAGTCCAATTTGGGAGCGGATCCTCCTAGGGCCATCTTTGATAGTCGAGCATACCCGATACTGAAACCCGATATCACCACGGCGTGATAAAGCGCATTCACTAACATTTTACCATCTTGTTCAGCCATTATAATTATTGCATATAAAAGGGGTCGCGATCAATGTTTAAATGGGGCGCATCCAATCGCGATTGGTGTTTCGTAACTTTCTTCTGAACACTGGCTTAGTTGTTTTTTCGATAATGTGGGGTATTTCCACACGCACAGGGCACCAACAACTGCCAGACCACCACCACAACCCAACTCCAATTCACGAATTTGGGTTCAATCGGATTCGCCCAACTCCAACGGTAGTTGGTATTGGCGTTGAGTGTGCTTCCAATTCGTGAATTGGGGGTTGTTGTTGTACTCAACTCTGTCTTCAGATGTTTTGCTGTCTCCGTCCCCGATTGCCACGACTGTTTAGCCTCTCGAAGCTCGGCGAGTATTTTATCTTGTTTAACTTTTCGGGTGGCAGCCGCCGCCCGCCTAGCTGCCTGTCTTTTGGGATTTTTTATATGCGGTATGTCATCCAGTGGCGGAGTAACACTCGGGTTCGATTGGGTTGGAGCAATCGGGTTCAACTCCGTCACTCTCGCGGGTGTGTCTTTTGTCATCATTTTCAAAATTATATTTTGTATTAATATTAGGGCTAATAGTTCGTGGGCATATATGTCCAAATTGACAGTGTTTACCCGTGGTCAACGCGGTTGTCAGCGGAGCTAAGTACATTCCAAACATTGTGATAAATTGAGCAGCAGGCTGTTCTAAGAATGTGACCTATAAAAGGGTCAGTCTCTAGATCGTCAATCAATCCCGCGGTGTTTGGTATAGGGAGAAGTATACTAACGGCGGTTGCGTACAAATTAATAGCCGCCGATCCGAGAGTTTTTGTCATCTCCGCTCCCAATTTGGATTCGTATCGCGCATACATTTTATCGATCTCCGCATCTGACATCTTATCCACCTGAAAAACTGAGAGACGCCTACCGAGATAATGCTCCGATTGTCCCCCAGCAACCAGCGCAGCTAGCCGCTCTCGTCGCGCCGCATTTTCATTTTCATTCGGAGTCGTTGCACTCAACCTAATACCAACCGCCATTGGAGTTGGAGTTGATTCCGATTGCTCTGTCTTTCAGGATGTTGGCAGTCGGAGTTGAGCTTTCTTCCATTAGCTGATCGAGAAGTTCGTCGCAGTTCATTTTTCTTAAAATTAATTTAACTATTCTAACAAGTCTCATCACTTTAACATATTGCCAAGCGCACCTCCCGATACTTATGATCACCATTATGCTCGCAACAAAGCTCACAGCGGAGCACCAAATTGTTAACATTGTTAACCATTGTTCAGCATTTGTTCAACATTTGTTAAGCATTTGTTCAGCATTGTTCAGCATTGTTCAGCAATTGCTAAGCATTGTTCAGCATTGTTCAGCATTTGTTCAGCATTTGTTCAGTAATTGCTAATTAATTATAAAATTAATTGATAACTCCGTAAGTAGTTGGTTGATCAGTCTTTAGCAAAAGCTTGGCGTGCTTAGTTTCCGAAAGCATCTGTCGAACCTCCAGGCGCTCCTCGCGCGTTGGGATAACGTCATTCTCTCGAAGACAGTCATCGAATGAGTCTCGGTCCTTGCAGTGAAAGAGGGCGACCCATTTCGTTTGCTCGCGCAGATCCTTGGGGACGGCGTTGTACTTTTGAGTGGATATCCATACGCTTTGCCTAGCATGGCGGCCAGAAAATGCGAGCTCGGAGAGCATGTCCTTCTTTTTGGTCATCGCCGCCTTGGCCGAGCAATCGTCAATCACGTATAGGGTGGGCTCACCCTGGAATTGTTGGTATAAACCACGCAACCAATCGTGAAGCCTATCACCGGGGTCAATAACGTATACCTCAGGGTCGGTCCATATCCACGGGCGCCGTTGATAAGAATCGTTGTGCCGCACAGTGGGACACAGGATCACAATATGACGAAAGGCATCGCGGTAGGAGCCCTCGAGCAAGTCTAGGATGACGTTTACCGTTTTTTCCACATCCTGTCTGCCCACATATTATGGCAGAGTGGGCATCTCCAATCGTGAATTGGTATTGATTGCTAATTTTCTTAATTAATTCTTTAGAATTATCAAATTTATTAATTAATAAATGGTTAGAATGATTGCTAATTTACTTAAAATTAATTAAATCAATAGAGTGCTGAGACGTATCGGCCATCTTCGATGTTGAGTTGTGTGTCTGTAATTATATATAAGTACACGTTCAATGGCCCGGTTCCGTCCGCCTCTTTGGTTATCTGGATCGTCACACCCTCGCAAGCGTTCTCAACTTGGCGTCCGTTGCCGTGTATTTGGTCGTCGTCGCTGGATCGCATGTCTAGCCATAACGCGTATTTGGTATTCAGGAACTCCGCGAAGGAGAGGGCCGAGAGATGCAGGTCTTTGGCAACTGCTTCAACCTCCGGAGAGCGCTTAGAGCCGGCAGCAAACTGCTTTCTTACTTCGTCCCACTGCTGGTGCGCGCGAAGACCCGCGCTGTAGAGTTGATTGGGTACTCCCTCGATCGTCACCTCTACCTTCGTGATTTTGGGGTTATAGAATTTGTCGGTTTTTATAGCACCGAACGCGAACCGAGCATCCTCGAACAACATCAGTATACCTTTCATCGAGCGGGCGGGTAAGTTGACATTAATATTCCACAATGTGTCGCCTTTGTCTTTCGTATTCTTGCGATGGCGAAGAACTCGGTCGTAAAGTATGGCAACGCGCCCGGCGTACTGGGTCGGGTGATCAATCGCGCGAGTTCGGCATCGTGACCATGTCGTACTCCAGCGAAACATTATCGATCGTATACGTCGATAACATGTCGCTGGCTATGAGAACTCGGCCGTAGTCGTTGAACGTTAGTTCGTATTCGAGGCGGTCAGCCAAAGCGCTCTGATAGTAGGGCATGTGACTCTCCAGCAACTCAAAGTCGAGCGGGACGTAGAAGCGGTTGCCGTAAGCGCCCGCGACCGCGTTGTCGCTCGCGTTGTTATCTGCCTTGTTAGCAGCCCCGATTCTAAGTCTGGTTACGTTCTTATTTTTTCTGGTGTCAATACCCTGATAGACAGCGTTTTCGCGCTCTTGCGCCGTCTTCCATAGGTCCTGATAACAATGGTAGACGTCGCTGTCGTCGATCGACATCACCTCATTACCAGAAATCTTTATCATGGTCTTTATGACGATGGCGCGACCCAGGTTCTGAACGACGGTTCGGTCCTCGTCCGTCGACGTCAGCGAAATAGTGAAAGCGATGCGAACAGTACTCGGCACAATGACGTCGTTAGCTCCGAGGTTGGGGAAGCGGACTAACAGCTGCTGGTTCTGGTCGATCGTCGATGAGTCGTTCGTAATAACGACACTCTGTCTCACGCCTTTTGCCCCGAGGGGCTCACGCAGTCTGCGGTATGGATTTAGTTTGCGACCGTATTGACTCGAAGACATAATTTAGTGAATCTATATTAAACCCGTATGGTTTTGTCTTTAATACATAATTAATTTTAAGAAATTATAAATATGACTGATTACGATATTGACATGGATTAAATCGGCAGAGACGATTTCCGCGATGATGATGACATCGATGATGACATCGATCCATATACCCGAGGCGAGGGCTTGGACGATGATGACGAAACGACCTTCATAGAGACACCATTAACACCATTAAATAAAGATCCTAAGTTTGTCGACCCCCGAATTAAGCCCTTAACAGCCATACCAATGGGAACTTCACCCTTTAGTACTTTTCCCTGGGAGGCCCCATCCGCAACTCCGGCATGGGCGGGCGGTGCCGAGATTCCTGCGGGATCTCCAAGAATGAGCTGGCGCCTCACACGGAAACGAGTCTCGGTGAAACGGTGGGAGAGTGAGGTGTCTAAAAACGGCATCAAGGCCACGTTGGAGTTCCGCAGCACTAAAAGAGGAGACTTGTGGGTTAAATGGGGTAATAGTTGGAAGTTGCTGACGTACAAGAACGACCCGACCCGGTTCCTCAGCCCATCTTCCGTGAACCGATATGGAGTATCCCTCGCTCGAGCTCTCGGAGTGATCGATGATCGGTCGCAGCTGCCTCAACAAATGGTAAAAACCCTACAGTCTACCGACGAAACGCTGGCGAAGACGGCCGCCGCTCTAGAAATGAGCGAGCTCAGCGATGTCCCTCGTATAGCCACCGACGCTATTAACACAGTGGAAACCACGGTCAACGAACAGAACGGCACAAAATATGACCCACCATTACCTCTTCGCGAACTCCTGGGACTCGATAAGGCTCTGCAAACAACTCGGGGCGAACTGGTCAATAACCTCTCCAAACTCACGGCGCTGGACAAACATATCGCGCTAGAAGGAAGAAAAATTGGGGAAGTCCGTGACGATAGAGAATCTACCGAGCGGATCAACAAACTCCTGCGGTCGTTGTGGGACGAAAGAGAAGCTCGCTTGGAGGCTGCTTCGACTAACCGTGAGGCACTTTCCGGCCAATTAAGTCGGAGCCGCGAAACAATCTCGAGGGTTCTGCACGAGGACACGACACTCGGTGAGCGTCTTCGCACTCTGTTCAGAGAGAAGGGCGTCACGATATTAACCATCATCGAAGCTTTCAGCATGATTATATCGACCCTAATTCTATATATATCGTCTATATTTGTAACTGTCAATGCTGGTGCCGCACATGCACCAGCACCAGCACCAGCACCAGCACCAGCACCCGCACCAGCACCCGCGCCATCCGGCGGAGCCAAGGAGTGGATAAAAAAGCAACTAAAAGCCCTCGCCAGTCTCCTGGCTAAATTAGCAGGAAAGTTGGCTGCCGCGCTGCCTGGTTTGATAGGAGGTCTCCTCTCCTTCTTGTTATCTATATTATCAAAAACGGTCGGATGGCTCGCCGAGAATACATGGGCTTTATTCGTGGCCATCGCCGGTCTCCTACTATTCTTCGCCAGAGAGTTCCTAAAACCAAAGCGTAAATAATCCGATCGCCAGGAGGGCGACGACGAGCGCTAATTTCTCCTCCTCGTGTGTTGTGCTTCCAATTTCAACATTGTTGATGGAACTTGATGGTGCATCCAATTTACTAATTGGGGGTACTGGGTTCGATTGTGTTGAGGATGTATCCATTTTGTGTTTTGGGGTACTGGGTTCGATTGTGTTGATGTGTTATCCATTTTGTGTTTTGGGGGTTTTATGAAATCTTTTTCAAATTTATTTGAATTTACAACTCCGCGCCCGATCATTTTGGGGGTGCGCTTGATGATATCCGTGTTCACGTTACCGTTGTGACCGATTTTTTGATTGGTGGTGGCGATTACGATTTGATTATTGTAACCATCAACCGGGTCGTCTCGTAGTATCATATTGATCGGCGCTATATAAAGACCTATTCCAAATACATAGTCCACTGGGGTGCTGGCAGTCTGCAAAACGTCTTGATAATTCTGGATCGCCTTCTCCAGGTCCACCTTAGCTGAGATGGCGTCCTCAACAAGTGCCAATAACTGTTTTTGCGCGTCAAACGCCGTTCCGAATCCTATTATAGAACTGCGAGTTTGTTTTTGTGCACCTAGTATAGCCCACACATATGTACGAATGGATTCGTTGAGGCGAGTAACCCCGGCCTGAGTAAATCCAGTGCTTTTATCTAATATAAATGTACTCCATGCTATTCGAACTTTAGATGGTTGATGTATTGAAGCCGGATTTGTTTGGTAGTAGGTTTTATCTGAGAACATATCAAGAAAAAAACTTGGTCTTTTATGTATTAGGAAACTTGACGTGTACCTCATAGTAGTATGCTATCGAATGTGCCATCAACAACTTTTACATCATTTCCAGCTTCTTCAAAAAAGGGGTCCCCCATTGAATCGTTCTTGGTGTAAACTTTTTGTTTCCAATCACGGTTTGGGTCCACACCAAATTCGTCACATATCCGTTCGAACTCCTTACGGTTGTATGTGTTGGAAATGGGATTCCACCCGTCGTCTTGAGGTAGTGGAACACGTAATTCTTTCAAAATCTTTCTAATAGTATAATAAACATGAAAGTTGTATAAGCTACTGCTCATCATGCTGTTACTTGGTTTTATGTGGTCTCCGAAAGATACACCACACCCAGTTGTGGCACACAACACGGCAAAATTTAGTTGGTTCTGCCAGAACTGCATCGGAGTTGCCCGCCATCTGTTTACCCCATCCACCGTACTAATCTTGGTCACCCTATATTTCTCAAACATGTTAGTGAAATTTGTGTCGAAACCTAGGCCCAAACTGACTCTTATTTTAGGGTGCACAAGCCAACCAATGGTGTTCTTTTGAGCGTATACACCACCAACTTTATACTTTGCATTAGAATTAAAGCTAAATGCTTTTGTATCCATTGAAATATATTTTTTATGTTTGCTACTATCACTAATGTTCAAAAAGGGAGTTGTGAACTTCAAAAGTTAATAGACAACTGCTGCGGACAACGCCGGGTAGGCCTCAGATCAATCACCTTCACGGTTGGGTGGAAAAATATTGAAACGCTCGAGTTTTTCACAACAGAAGTCGGGGACGTTGATTTGTTCGCATCAGACACCGACGCCGAACACTTCCTCATAGATATGCCACATAGAATAGACGTAAATAGATTCAGAAGTCCACCAGATGCTATAGTACCTCAGGGTCTTTGGAGTTTCGGAGATCTCCAAGCTTTTGTCGCGGAGAAGATTCCTGATGTAGTCACTCTCGCAATCTCGAAAGCAACGGGGCTCACAACATTGACCGTTGATAGGCGTTTAAGGATCTCACCGGGGTTGGGCTCACTGTTAGGATTTAAAATAACATACCCTTACAACGATGACCGAGTGTTTGATCCTGGCGAGCACGTCGGCACGACCCCGGTGAACTTCGCCTTCACAAAAACTCTTGGGGTGCACCTCGATCGGGTGAACACGTCGTACAACACGGTAGACGGCACTCCCACCACATTACTGAAAACCGTGCCCGCCAGCGACTGTTTCTATGGTGAGACTGTGACCTTAGACTTCCCACACCCCGAGATGAAAGTTTTGGAATCGGGACACATCCACGAGTTGAAGATTTCTATTCTTGATGATAAAGGGCGAGAGTTGAAGAACGATTACCCGATTTCGGTCGTCCTAGAAATTTCAAATTAATTAATTTTAAGAAAATGATTTAGAATTAAACGCATGTTCGTAATATATATATTATCAACATTATTGGAAATGAGTATATACGGACCAGGTAGTTCTTCCGATTGGGTGACAAATTCAAAGAATTTGGAACCGACAGAAGGGGGATTCATCCCGACAGAGGGCGACTTTTAACTACCCAAAAAACAAAGGCCTTGATCAATAGAACTATATCGGTGGCCACGGACGAGATTCACAGGAGTCTACTATCACAACTTAGAGAATATGCCCTGGCTGTGAATACACAAAGTCGTGAAGAAACGCATACGGAACTAAACGAACTAGGTGAAAAAATAACCAAATTTCAAAAAGAGGCCCGGTTGGGGATTGATAAAGTCCGAGAAGACCACCAGGCGGACCTTACAGAGGTTTATGAGGTGTTGCGCTCAGAGGACTCTCTCGTCAGAGAAGCGGCGGTTGCCGAACTAGATAAAAAAATAACAAAATTTCGAAAAGAGACCCTGTCGGGTATCGATAAAGTCCGAGAAGACCACCAGTCGAACCTTGCGGAGGCTCTTGCGGAGGCTTATGATGCGTTGAGCTTAGAGGACTCTCTCAGCAAAGAAGCGACACTTGCTGAACTAGACGGGAAAATAGCCGAATTTCTGAAAGAGACCAGGTCGGGGGTTGAGGGGGTCCGAGAAGACCACAAGGAGGCCATTGCGGAGGCTTATGGGGCATTGCGCTCAGAGGACTCTCTCAACAGAGAAGCGGCACTTACTGAACTAGACAAAAAAATAACCAAATTTCGAAAAGAGGCCCGGTTGGGGGTTGAGGGGGTACGAACGGGTATTGAGAAATCCCGAGAAGACCACCAGGCGGACCTTACGGAGGTTTATAGGGTGTTGCGCTCAGAGGACTCTCTCATCAGAGAAGCGGCGGTTGGTGAACTAAATGGAAAAATAACCGAATTTCAAAAAGAGGCCCTGTCGGGTGTTGAGAAAGCCCGAGAAGACCACCAGGCAGCCCTTGCGAAGGCTTATGAGGTGTTGCGCTCAGAGGACTCTCTCATCAGAGAAGCGGCGGTTGCTGAACTAGACGGGAACGCTGAACCGGTCGGGTGTTGAGAAAGCCCTAAAAGGCCACCAGGCGACCATTACGGAGGCTTATGATGCGTTGCGCTTAGGGGACTCTCTCAGTAGAGAAGCTGCACTTACCGAACTAGACGGAAAGATAACCGACGTTTCCGATAAACTGAAACATGATCGTATAGCCGCGACCAAAGCTCTTGAGGAGGCCTCTTATAATATTCGTACTGAGGCATATAACGCAAACAGTGCGCTTGCCGGAATAGTGCAAACAATGAAAACGCTAAAACGTGCCATAACAGTTTGGGCTGAGAAGCGGGGCCCATTGGTTAAGGGGCACTATGAATATTCGTTTCGGTGCCAAAGCGAGTAATAAATGTGGGGGATACACTATGACAGCCGCGGTGAAAGTTATCCAAATGGCGGTCTGCTCGTTAATGGTAGTGGTAAACCTGTGGGCGCGGTCGCGATAAATATTGTAGTAGATGGAGAAGAACGGGGGTTGGAGTCACTAAAATCTCTGCAGATAGTTCGACGGTGGTTTCGTTCTCCGGTTCTGATCGAATTAGACTTTCCAAAGGTAGTGTTATTAACTTTGTTACGAAAATCGGTGACCCAGAGAGTTCTTCCACTATTGTCTCATTGTTAATTGAACCTATTTTGTAAATACTAATATGTTGAAAATCATGAACGAATCAACACTTCCAATTGTCAATATCACTCCATCAACACGGTGTACAATTAACGAAAGAAGTTCAGATTTTAGGTTGAATAATATCGTCGCTATGTAGGATATTTTAGTTAGAGAATATACAAATAGAAAAAGAAACGTTAAAAAATATAGACTCGCGGTAAACATGGTTGAAGCATCTAGCACGGCTTTGGCGAGTGTTTCTGTGTTGTGTGGGGCGGGGACAGCTGCAACTATATCCACCATTATAACGGTTCCTGTGGCGGGGATTTTATGTGCGGTGTCGGCCGTTTCTGGGTTGTTGTGTATGGTAATTAGGGCGTCGGGTGGAAAACTCGAGAAAAAATGTAGAAAACATGATAGAATATCTGTTCTTGCCAGGTCTAAGAAAAATACCATCGACGTTATGGTGTCCAAAGCGTTGGCCGATAAGAAAATATCAAATTTAGAGTTTGAATCCGTGGTGGAAGAAATGGGGAGATATGAACAATTAAAAAATGATATAAGAACTAAAGCGCGCGCCACCATGCCCAAGATTGAGTGTACTGATTGGGATAAATTTAGGGAAAAACTTGGAGATAAAGTCGGAAGAAATGTTACAGCACCAATATAAGAAAAATAATTAATTTTCTTATATTGGTGCAGTAAACAAATTTACATACCTAATACAATATGTGTTTTTCACTGAGAATTACGCCGTAATCGCATAACAAATTCATTCGAGGATTACACTGTAATCGCTGTGTAAATTGATACAATCGGCTATAAATTAATTATGTATATTTTTTTTTAATAATAATTTTTCAATATCTTTATAAGCGATATCGTAGAAATGTACATTCGTAAACGAATCGTTGGGTTTTAAAATTTTTGTATAATACACCTTAGTTTCATATCCGATACGCATTATCTGTCTTAATGTTCGTATTTGCCTCTTGTATAGTTCACATAATTGCCGGTATAATATTGGAAATGTAACGTTTTTATCGGAGCGTAATAAATTACGCTGGTATTTCATGTATTCGATATCGCCTAGTGTTCTCATTTTATAGAATTTATATACAGGATTATAACCCCCGTAAGCTTCGTCAACTTCTTCAACACAGTCATTAAAAATTTGCAATTCAAATTGTATTGTATTATCCATTTTCTCTAATAATATTGGTACTTGTTTTTTTCTGTTCAATTTCCAATTAGAATTTTCAAATCCATTACAATATGATTGTAGAAACGCATATCCGTAAACGAATCGTTGATTTTAAAATGTTTTATAAAATTAGTTTTATGATGTTCCGGTAGTTGTTCTCCGATCCTATTTAGTCGCTTCGTTTCACTAATTTGATCCTTGTACCGGCGACATAATTGCCGGTATAATATTGTAAATGCAACACTTTTATCGGAGCGTAATAAATTACGCTGATATTTCATGTATTCGATTCTGCATAATGTTTTCAATTTATAGTAATATTTTTCACCAAAGACATTACAAAATTCCAATTCCCATTCTATTTTATTATCCATTTTGTTATAATATTTGTATTGTTTTTCTGTTCAATTTTCTAATTTTATCAAATTTGTTTGATAATGTTATTTACAGTGTTTTAATGCTGTAGAAACACCGTGACTTATTAGATCGATTCTATCTTTCTAACTGACTTTCCGATTTGAATTATTACTAAACTATAATACTTGCGAGCACGTAATCCCTTGTTAACCATTCGATGAGTAGCATGAGTGCCACCGCATGGTGGACATAGCAATGACTCGGCTTTGGTCCCTACCCCACAATGCCGACATGGGCGAGGTGAAACGGAACCTCTTCGCATCCATGCACGGTGATGTTTGCAATATTCGTAAATACCGGTGCGAAAACATCTCTCGTGACTACCTGTCTTCAACCACGCACACTTAACTAGAATCATTATGTTATATATATATACTGAGTATAACATAGAGATTTTTATCTCTAATAGGGTGTATCTTCTCATGTCATAAATATATGGTCTCGCGGTAGTAGTATATAAGAGTCACAAATGATACCATCATGCTATGGAAGGTGCCGCGCGTAGCTGGCACCTTCCATAGGTGATGATGGTATCATTGTGACTCTTATATACTACTGCTTCCCTCACTAGTCCCGCTGCGGGCACCTGCCAGGCTAACGGAAATTGGAGCACTGGCCCTTCGTGTATTATAAAAGGTGACACTCATACATGCATACAGCTTTACCATTGTAGGGATCCAAAATAGTGGCTACGCTGTTTTAACCCTTAGCCTGCTGAGCACGAAAATTGTTGTCTGCTGTTGCTTTATATTTTGCCTTGTTTTCTCAATAAAAACATGTTTGATAGCACTTTAGAACCATGTTTTTGATGAGAAAAATTGAAAATAAAACAAACAGCAGACGACAAAATTTCACACATCGATCCTCCATACAGTGGCAATCCTTGTACAACATGTACAACGGCCAGATTAGTTTTAAATATTTTGCAATGATACAACCGCGACTAAATGTTTGTTGTTGTGTACAAATCACTATGCGCATGCAATTGTAACTTTTTCTGGCAAAGCAACACGCGATGTGTAAACTAGGAACGCCAATACGGATGGTTTGGCACAGAAATTATTGGTGTAACAATACCCAATGTGTTTCCTATCAGATTGTGGCAACGCGACTAGCCCCGGCAACGGTAGTATGGCAAACGTCGGCGGGACGACATTCGGCGCCACCCTGCAATATTCGTGTAACCCTGGATACAACCTTGTAGGTCAGACAGTCGGGATTTGTGACACGAGTGGCAATTGGTCAATCTCCACTCCTCAGTGCAACGTAAAAGGTAACAAAAAAATCACACAGTTCGTTAATGGCCGAAACTGAACAAAGCAGCTTATCCTTCTAAAACTACCATGACTACAGACGTCTAGCATAGTGTTGGCAAACAAGCCATCTCACCAGAATCTGCAGCTTTTGTGGATATAGTCTGATTTCCAAAAACAGTAATTTTTTCTTATAAATGGAATAGTTTGAAAATATAACTTAGTGCCCATTAGAATTACTTACAAAGGAAAGGGTTCAGCGGATTACTGCTCAACCTCAACCAATCAAACGTCTTAATGAGACTGTACCTGCTCAGAATGTTATATATACATGGGCCCTGATGTTAATGACTACATGGAAAACCCAAATAGAAATGTCAGATATACTAATTAGTTTGGTATTAGTTCTCTCGTGAGACTGTTTCACACCACAATCTACTAATATATGGCTGTGACTGGAGAAATGGGCCTTATGAGACGTGTAATCAGTGTAGCTTCTGATCAAATAGCACACTTGTGTAGCCTGATAATGATCTATATTGCTTTTTAGGAGCTTGAAGGGTGTTTCATTGATGGAACAGCGACCAGTGCAGATGCTGATCAAACTGTGCGGATGCACAGGCTAATATGGATCTACACTGGTCGCAAAAGCAATAAGCCCCATTTATCCATTCACAACCACATATTAAAAATGGGCAAACAATTACTGAAAAATCGCTACCAAATCCACTATATCTTACCTTGCAGTGTGTGCCCCGCTATCCAACCCAACCAATGGACTAGTTAACACATCGTCGGGGACAACGTTCGGCCAGGTGGCCACCTACACGTGTAGTCCCTCGGTTTAATAAAACAAAAAAAAAAAAAAAAAAAAAAAAAAAACAAAAAAACCTGACTGGTAGTGTGGCTCGCAACTGTAGCATGCGGGCACCTGGACTGGTGCTCTGCCTATGTGTCTTCTCATTGGTAAGTTCGGCATGTCGGAGGAATGGGTTGTGGCCCAGTGGGACAGAACATCTGACTTCCAATCCGGAGGTTGTGGGTTCAAACCTCGCATTGGGCATCAAAAATACTTTCTTAGTGTTTTCATCCCACTGGTCTGTCGGATGAGACGTTAAACTGTTATCCCGTCTCTATATGACCGTAGCTGTTGCTGGGACGTTAAACCCATTAACTTTCACTTATTTCGGCAGGTAGGGTGTATGCATGTCTTAACCGGCCACGGCCCATCCCCATCTGACATTGAATGTTCCATGTTAATTTTTAACTATTCCAACAATCCAGCTATTGCTTCGGAATCTTTCCAATAATAACGAACACTCTTCAAAAGCCGTCTCAGCTGGATCTCAAATGGAGACAATTCTCATGTGCCGCCAGAGACAATTCTCATGTGCTGCCAAAACATTATTTTGTTAAATAATAAATCAAAATCAGTTCCCGCCTTTTAAAAGATAACTATGTAAACTTTCAGACTGTGGAGCGCCAGCAAGCCCCATGAATGGGTCCGTGATCGTTCCGGGCGCGACTACCTATATGTCCAAAGTCTCCTACTCGTGTGACCCGGGCTTTACCCGGACTGGGGCCCTAACGACGACTTGCCAGGCCAATGGTACTTGGGACACTGCACCAACATGTGTCATTAAAGGTGGGCTGTAATTTATTTTCGGGAGAACAAAATTGATGTTTATAAATATTTTTATGATAACACGTTTATTCTAATAATAGCCCATCTACTAAAAGCATCCCCACTACACTGTGCAGTCATATTTTCAGTAAAAATATGTAAATTTAAAGATGTAAGCCATTTAATAGATGATATTCTCCAAGTTTTGTGATGTAATAATGTATTTCTCATTCACGAACTATGCATATCCCTGGTATCGTTCATTATTGTGCATGTTTTACCAATATGTTGAGTATTGTCCCCGCACCTGTAGCTGATTTCACCAAAATTGCAAAGTATATTTATCTAGCAAAGTATAGTTTGAGGGAGTAATCATTTATTTTTCCCGAAATGCGTTATTTCATATAGAACGAACGACTGCATATATTTCATGATTAAAAGTACATGTATGCAGAATTATTATACTGAATGTATTACATTATCTCAGCCAAAAGGGCTGTGATAATGTAATAAATTCAGTATATATCATTAATGTCCGTCTATCACAAAACAGAATCTATATCATGGTGTGACAAGTGGGTGGTTGGTCGGGCGAACGTTAAGGCGTAAATTAACGGTAGGGGTTCCTCCTTATAGGAATCAAGATTTGCCTGGTTTGGCCCCCAGGTACGTTTTTATCTTTGGCTCTTTAGATAACTGGGAGTTGAATTGGCTTATTGCCCATTATAAAAGTAGTAAGAGTATTACTATTACTGAGCCTACTGATTTTTGTAGGGGGGAGGGGGCAATTATTCTGGTATGGCTAGGACCTGGCATCAGATCAGGATTATTCTGATTTCAGGGCTGAATATATAGTTTTGTTATTGTAAATATTCAGTTCTGATTTTGGGATTTTTCCTCCATTTGTACATGTACTTGAACATGTACATGTACTTGTACATGTAATAATATGGGATATAGTACTAAACACATTTACCCGGCCTTAAATTACCTCAGCTGCTGATAGGCCGTTAGACCCCAACAAACAAACAAACAAAAATGGTGTGACAAATCCACAATCCTCCAATGCCGCTCATACCAAAGTCGAGGTCACAGTTCATTCTCAAATCCTCTATCATGCTGTATTCACCAGTCTCTGAGCCATGATTGTTGCAATGTCATGGTCATGGTCATAGACTTGGTTCCTTCTCAAAAGTTAGCATTGGGAGTAAATGTTGTTGTATAATTTATTTCTGTGTCCTCCATAGAGCTTCTATATATTTCACAAATGCATTCATCTGCTGGCCTTTTATGATAGTGTGACAAGCCCATGACCCTGTGCCCACACTTAGTACTCTCACTAGGTCAGGTTATTCTAATCACAGGGCTGACTATATTTTTTCTCGATGTAAATATTCTGTTCTGATTTTGGGATTTTCCCCCCAATACAGCAGGTTAAAACTGGATCGAACCCGTGTGCCAGGCCTTACATGACCTTAGCTGCTTATAGGCCATTCAACATCAATAAACGAAAAAAAAAACTTTCAAGGTCAAAACGACAGGCATAGTGCATTAACAATATTTCTATTGAGATAAATCTCACCTAGTTTCTGTTTCCTATTACATTTACAACACTGCAGTTCATGTATGCATTCCTCTAATGGTCATCTATCATGCTGTGTCTAATCTATGGCAAAGGCCATATTATGGTATCCCGCTGTCCGTCCTTCCATCCGCATGTTGGATATTCCATAAGCCCCATTGGGCTTATCGATGGGGTTCACCCTTAACGGAATTCCAATATCCCTGGTTTGACCCTGAGGTACATTTTTGGCTTTCTGGTACGTGTGAGTTGATTCCGTTTATACCCATTGAACAAATAATAAGATTAGTACTAATCATATTACTTTTGGGAAGTGGGGCTATTTGACTCTGTTGTGGTGAGGACCTGACGGGTTATTCTAATTACAGGGCTGAATTTGTATTTTTTTCAGTAATTATGCAGTTATGATTTCGGGATTTACCCATATCACAACAAAATACATATGTGATTCGACCCTGTTAACCCGACCTAAAAGGACGTAGCAGTTGATAGGCCTTTAAACACCATTAAATCAAAAAGATAAGACTTCACTTAATGTTAAATCTAGTTAATTTTCTATATTTATACTGCTGTGCATCCGTCCACCGGTTAATTCTTGATCTATCTTAATTACAAATTTTGTCTTAAGCCAAGCCATTGCCACGATTTTCAAATTGTTTACCCGACAGATTGCGGGTCGCCCCCAAACGTGACAAACGAGGGGAGCCGGGTACCGACTGGGACCCAGTACCTTGACACGACAACCTACACTTGCTCCCCGGGGTACAAAATGACCGGTGGCGCGACTATAGACTGTCTACCCTCCGGTGCATGGACTGCTCCTCCAACCTGCGACCCAGTCGGTAACCCCACTGTTTGTTGTCCTAGTACTATAAATAGATAATATCAGTCTAGTGTCTTTACATATCCTGTTTATCAACAAGGCTAGAAGACTGGTAGGAATTCCTCGGCTCGCATCATTTTATTGCATACATCATTTGCAAGCTATCTAGGTTTCAGGAGTCCACTTTAAGTTTATATTTTACCCTCATCTTCACTTTTTTTCACAGTTAAATCAGTATTTGATGGAATTTCATCAAATAAAACAATGAAGGCGAGTAACTTTTTTTTATAGATGAAAATATATTTACATTTAAATATTTTTGAGATTTAACATGTGTAATGTCAAAATATTCGTCGACAGAAAATGCATGGAACAAACAGTAGTTGCTGTCGCATTGCAGACTGTGGAAGCCTACTTTCCCCCAGCAATGGCAGTGTGTTCGTTGTTGGTACCCTGTTCACTATGGTGGCCAACTACAGTTGTGACCCCGGCTTCACCCGCACCGGCCCAGTATCTGTCAGCTGTCTGGCTAATGTCACTTGGGAACCAGCCCCCACCTGTGTCATTAAAGGTACGTCTGTGACTTCACCCACACCGGCCCTGTCTCTTTCAGCTGTCTGGCTAATGTCACCTGTGAACCAGCCCCCACTTGTGTCATTAAAGGTACGACTGTTACTTCACCCACACCGGCCCAGTCTCTGTCAGCTGTCTGGCTAATGTCACCTGGGAGCCAGCCCCCACCTATGTCATTAAAGGTACGTCTGTGACTTCACCCACACCGGCCCTGTCTCTGTCAGCTTTCTGGCTAATGTCACCTGGGAACCAGCCCCACCGGTGTCATTAAAGGTACATCTGTGACTTCACCCACACCGGCACAGTCTCTTTCAGCTGTCTGGCTAATGTCACCTGAGATCCAGCCCCCACCTGTGTCATTAAAGGTACGACTGTTACTTCACCCACACCGGCCCTGTCTCTGTCAGCTGTCTGGCTAATGTCACCTGGGAGCCAGCCCCCACCTATGTTATTAAAGGTACGTCTGTGACTTCACCCACACCGGCCCTGTCTCTGTCAGCTTTCTGGCTAATGTCACCTGGGAACCAGCCCCCACCGGTGTCATTAAAGGTACATCTGTGACTTCACCCACACCGGCACAGTCTCTGTCAGCTGTCTGGCTAATGTCACCTGAGATCCAGCCCCCACCTGTGTCATTAAAGGTACGTCTGTGACTTCACCCGCACCGGCCCAGTCTCTGTCAGCTGTCTGGCTAATGTCACTTGGGAACCAGCCCCAAATTGTGTCATTACAGGTACGTCTGTGACATCACCCGCACCGGCCCTGTCTCTGTCAGCTGTCTGACTAATGTCACCTGTGAACCAGCCCCCACCTGTGTCATTAAAGGTACGTCTGTGACTTCACCCACACCGACCCAGTCTCTGTCAGCTCTCTCACGCCAACACTGGGGTGGACACTTTTATATATAGTTCAGCAACGACAATGCAAGTTGCACGAGTGTGTGCAGAAAGATAAGTTTCTTAACAATTGTTTAGTTTATGTGGCTTGACAGTGTGTATTTGTGTAGTTATTTAACAATTGCAGAAAGTTCTGCTAGCTCTGATCTCTCTAGGGGCATTGCAAATGGCGGTACCCATAAATTGGGTTTGGCCGACATGAAAAAAGCAAATTTTGGGCACAAAATACTAGATCCGGTAGCTGTGGTTTTCCCCTAGGAATCACACGCTGACACACACACCGGTGGCGCTTTCAAATGTCTCCCGATGCCTTGAAGTGCTAATATAATGCTTCTGTCCACTTTGATCTCCTTCGCATATGTATCGTACTAATTTGGTGAACCCCGCTTAGGATTAGTATGAGTAAATTAATTCGCAAAATCTGGATTACTTATCGTATCTGCTAGTTTTGTGATAAATATTGCCACTTTATAACCATAAGATATTAGCTAATTTTGTCTAAACTATACTCTCTTATACCTCTGTGGAACGGTCATGTTGCAGGTTAACCTTTATGATTGCTTACTGGTTTTGCGACTAGAGACGTAATCTAAATTATTGTGATCAATACCTCATGTGACAGTTATGATAGGCATAGGCTGAAATATGTTACACATGAGCAATTTACAAAATTTACTAAACACCTACCAATCAATCACATTGTATACCCTTCCTTTGAGATTTGTTGTCACATCTCTATATACATTTTGGATTTTACTAGGGCGTTTGTTTGGTTGATGGCTGGTTGACGTGTTTTAATGACCTCAAAGATGAACTCGTAGATGACAAAATGTAACTATCCTTATAATTACGGGATGTAGATTAATATAATTAATATCTGCTATATGTAGTCAAAACAAATTTGTTTGCAGAAGCATAGCTAAATAAGCGACGCTGTAATTAAACCCTTGCTGACACCCAATAAATAAAAAATATATGTTTGCATAAGCACAGTACAAATATGTTATAGCATAAACATAAAAAATAGGTTGGAGCTATAATGAATAATTTTGTTGACCCAATTGGTTCATAAGCCGGTTACAGCCAATGAATCAAATAGTATTGCAAAAGCATATATATAAAATTTAATTGCATAAACACAGGACTCTTATATCCTACGTACACACAAATAGACCGAGTTATTCAACAAAAAAAACTACTGTTGAAAATATTTTGATTATTTTTTGCTACATAAGCATAACAAATTTAGTTGAAGCTGTAGTTAATCCTTGCTGACCGTAACGGTTCATGGACCATTTACCACCAATGAAGCACCAGATGATTCAAATCTCTTTATTACATAAACACCACATAAGTTGACACAATAAGTTGAAGCTAATGAATCCTCTTGCTGACTGTAGTACTTCATAACAATGATACGATGTTTAAAAAAAAGTAGTTTTCACCATTCCCCACCCACTCATTTTACAATGGGAATTTTACATGTAATGAATTTCATTTATGTTGTACACTGTCACTTACTTATAAATTGTTATATGCATATACAACTACTTAGGCACAATGAAGCTGGTTTAATCAACATGAACAAACCATATAGTTGGCTGTTCATGCCAGTTATGGTAGCGAATACATGTAGGTTGTTACTACCCATAAATAAAGCACCGATCGATGCTGTTTTGCCTGTGACGATTGCGAAATTCCAGCTGATGACGTCAGCTAATTAATATGTGTAACGTCATGATGTCGTGCCGTTTGGCACCATATGTATATGACGTTAACCATGTACCCATACACTTATAAAACTAACTTCTGGAGGAATATAAAGAATCTGCAGTATGCCGGACTCTGCAAAGTCAATATTGTGTCATATTGCCCGTATGAACTTCGGAAGCTATATTCCCCCTAGGCATAATGACACCATATTGTCTGTGTAGAATCAGAATAACTTATAATATAGTGAAATGTCACGATTTTCCATGTGATTAGCAGCTAAAGGAGCTCATGGCGGCCATTTTGATCGTGGTTTCGGGTGTACGTTTTCACATATTACCTAGACACTTCTGAAACATATTCTGCATAAAAAGGGTTGGTAACAAATTGGCGGTGGGTCAACCGTTATTTTGAAGACCTAATGTGAGTACCTAATAAGTTGTACCTATTGTCAGGTTAAAAGGAACTTGGTTTTCTCTAGATATACTTTTCAACAAATTCCACGAATTTCGTGTGGACATACCTATTTTTAGATTTCCACGACGTTGATGCAGAACATAAAGGAATACTGACCTAAATTACAGGAAGCCAATGATTTCCTATTTTACATAGTCTTAAATGGTTGCTTGTTCGCATACCTGGGCTCTGTGGGTCTCGAATCGAAAATATATTTCTAGTTTTACGTTGCAATTCGAGAGCACAAGCATAATGAGATTGATAGTTTTATATTTACAATTACAGGACTAGACATATTCAGGTCAGATTATAGTTATGAGCATACGCATCCACTTTAAATATATTATTCATTATCGTGACCATTTTCAACCATATACAGCTTGTGTGTACATGCACCTATTAGACCGACTAACTATTTGTATTCAGACTGTGGTATGCCTGGACAAACTGATAGAAATGGACATGTGAGTTTTGCCACGCCAGGCACTGCACATTATGGCCAGCTCGCTATATACAAATGCGACAGCGGATATCAGTACAACCACTCGAGGAACGTGTTGTATTGTCAGGAAAACGGACAATGGAATGCAACGGAACCAATTTGTCAAGGTTGGTTTAACCCTTTGAACCCTAGAGGCCAGAAAGCCAATATATCAAGCACTGTAGATCCAGGAGAGCCGGCTTATTATGGAATAGTCCAACAAATAGTTAGAAAAAAGTCAATGTACAATATCCAGGGTTGACATTGTTAAAAAATATTGAAGTTCATCGAGTATATGTTAGAAAGCTGTGTACAACATATGTATACATTGAGAGATAATGTGATAAGCCAACGAGCTGTACAACAGCTTACACGAATTATCAGCATATAGATCTACAGCATGCATTCAAGGGTGGCATTGTTCTGTTATAATGCGTTGCTGGAATTATTTATTTACATACTAGTAAATTGGATGACTATGTAGTCCCATACCAGTCCTACCATGTTCGCTGTTATGTTGACAATATTTATGGTTGTGACTGAAGAAATGTGGATTATGGTATTTCTGACCAGTGTAGCTCCTGATCTTCCAGCACACTCCTGTAATCTGATACAAATTTATATTGCGTGTTAGAACATGGCGGGTGTTTGTATTGATGGAATGGCGAACGGTGATGATCCTGAACAGACTGTGATCTATGCTGGTCGAAAAAAAAATAAGCCTGATTTCTTCAGTCATAGCCACAATTATGAATGCCTCTAATGAACGTCTAGAATATAATTAATGTACCAGGTATATGCATTATATTATAGGCGTCCATTAGAGGCATACATACTTATTGTGAAGGCCTTTACTCGAAATTATTACATCAGCCTTATAATTTTCGGTTGCATCCATTTATATAATATACGTGCGCAGCTCGATCCGCGAAAGATAGTATTAACATATAGGATAACTAGCAATCTGAATAAGGGAGCAACTATGTTTTTGTGGCACCATTTGCTACAGTCGTAACATTTAAATTAATGTATAGCAACAAATAAATAGTTTAATGCGGAATGCATTTGCTATGAAACATGTTAATCACACAAGTTTCGACGTCATTTACGCAAAGTATCGTAATGTTTTTTAATATTTCTCATGTGAAATCGCACATGTTCTTAGTTACAAAATCACATGGCGTGTCGCATATGCTATAATCAATTATACGTGATACTTTTTATATTTCTTAATTATACATTATTGCACAAATTATTAAAACAATTATCAGCAAGTAATGCATATCCGTGATCCAATCCATTAAGCGGACAGGATCACTGATGAAATATTCAATAAGCCTCTTTTGCTCTCATCGGGACACTTATACACGTGCGACTGTGACTAGAGAAATAGGGACTATGTGATGCTTGGCTAGTGTATCTCCTGATAAAATAGCACAGTCCTGGTAACGATCTGTATTGCTTGTTAGAAGCATGATTGACATTTCATTGATGAAAAAGCGAGAATTACAGATCGTGATCAGACTGTACCGATCCATAGGCTGATCTGGATCTAAACCTGTCCTAGAAAACAATAAGCCCCATTTATTCAGTCACACATTTGATAACAGATATTAACGAATGCAAAGAGCAACACCCGTGCCATGCGAATACAACTAATGGATGCTACAACACGTACGGCAGCTATGTATGTAGCTGTTTCCGCGGCTGGATTGGCAAGCACTGTGAGTCAGGTGAGTCAGATATACACATGTATACTCATGGCAGTTCCACATAAATTCCGACAATAACATTTGTTCAATTAAACTAATTCTGGTAAATATTTAGCTTAAGTAAGTGTTTCAAAATAAAATTTGACCGAATTCTGTCTTTTAAATATTGATTATTATATTGAAAATATTTATTTATAATGTCAGTGGTAATTTCATATAAGCTGATACGAAGGAAAGTGATTAATCAGGTGTGAAAATAAATTATATAAAAAGTAGCACACGCATTTGGCTAAATATCTTGGAAAAGATGTACATGATAATACAGTAGCGCTTTTCTGCTCCTTACCTATTTATATATACTAATATCGTATACATATCGTAATCGTATAGTATTGGTATATTTTATGAGCATATCGTATGATCATATAATATTGGTATGTTTGTACCGTATCATCGTATAGTACAGTTTGTTTACATTATACAAACGTACTATATGAACATTGTACACAAATCTGGTATGTTTGTACGATACAAATGTACATGTACCAGAATTATACACATGTATAAAAATCGTATAAACTTACGAGTTGAATGGTATATCTATACAATATTGGTTGGTATGTACGGTACAAACATATCGTACATTTATATTATATGCATATCGTATAGAAAACATATCGCATTGGTATAGTATACGTATAGTATTGTGTAGTACGTATAGTTGACCTGCAGAAAAGTGCTACTGTACAATCGTTAACAAACACTAAATTTATTTTGTTTAAATTATAATTAATATGTTTTACCCTCATTGTTAAGTGCTGTAGAAATATCGTTAGTATTTGTCGCTATGACATCATATTTTGATTTTAATTCATCAATTGAAATGGTTCGAGGAGGATAACATGTTTATTATTTAGAACAATATGTAAATAGTATGTACATGTATTATATAAATACTTGTAATTTATCAACACCTATCGGCGGATTCACGTGCAGCAGGCAGAGTAGTATGAACAAAGGAGTTTCTGGGGGCAGTTCATCCCCTAGGGCCTGCCCCATCCCCCTGGCGGGTCCCATCCCATTTCTGACGATTTAGAGCCCACCCCGCCCACCCGAGACACGCAGCCACAGACGGCATAATCATTTGTTCCATTGTTCTACCCCAATCGAGCTTCCTTCAGGGGCCCTGACGCGCCCGCCACCCCTAAAAAGAGCCTGGGGCGGCCCACAACCCTCGCCGGCTGGGGGCTCTATAGAAATCGCAGCAAGTTGGGTGAATGCAGAAATTGTTGGGGGGAGGGGGGCGGTTCCTGAGCCTCGTCGGGGTTCCCAGCACACCTTCCGCCCACAACCCTCACCGACCTGGGCTCATCAGGGGGTGTTGGCGTGAACACACCAGATAGTTCGGTCCAAAAACAACCACAGCCCTCGTTTCTGAAATATATGAGACCCTACCCCGCCTGCAACCAAATCTGAAACACAGACAACACACTACGTGTTTATTTATTTACAATTTCACGGTGTTGCGACTATTATACATTTATAGTGTGTTTAGTCTGGTTTAACCCTTCCAATGTGCTGAATTAACTTTGTATTTTCCATTTTTGCTCATCTAAAACATACTCCCCCGCCCCTCCCAGCGCCCTCAAAGGAGAGCCCGGGGACGGCCCACAACCTCGTATATGAGCCGGCTAGCGGCACCAGCGTGTATACGCACTGTATGCAAACTGATATGTATGTACATATTTATTACCTAGCAAAGCGTGCCTGAAGTTTAAGATATATCTGTCGATGTCATCATCAATGTTGCAAAAGCCATGACATGTAATAAATATATCTATAGTGAGATTTTCGTTGTTTACAAAATATTTATATCAATTTTATACATCATGGTTAATATATTGTTTTTATTTCGAGTAAAGAATTTTACGACATTAGTCGCGTTCCACGATTAAAAGGAGACAATGCTAAAATATCGACTTTGTAGTTTGTGTCACGGTTAGTCCTTTTATAACTTTAACTGATCATATACAATTTATTCGGAAAACAATAAAGACACATAAATTATATTTATCGCCAAATCTGAGCAGTTGTCTTTGGATATTTATATAGGAAAATACCACACCACGCATTAAGTCAATTATCATAGTAAACGTGAATATGTTGGATTTCTTATAAATACTTATTACAAATTGGTTATGTATGTAAATATTGAAATATTGCGATTCTACCACACACTAATGCGTGTATTGATATGTTCATAAATTCTAACGACTAAACATATACCAAGCCACTAGCTGCGTAGGGACAATTGATCACTGTCCTATATCGTAGTAGGGGAGGCAATGCCCAGATTTGTCATAGGTCCCAGCCGGACTCAGTAATAAGATAACCGGCGCTATGGCAAGATTGCCAGGCTAGTGTCACACGATAGAGGCCGCCTTCAGTACAGAGCCCCATTGGCTTGGCTCTGGTCTAGTGTGATTCCTTATAACGCCGAAACGCGACTGAAGCAAGTTACCCCTGTGGTAAAATAAATGCACTTCGCCTAGATGACAAAATACACAAGGGTAGCTGGAAGTTTTTGTTTTACTTATTTTTTCAATCCACACACTTTCCAGTTATCTGCGCTTTTTTAGTCACGCGCCAAGTTTGAGTCAACCAAGGCTGGGGAATGAAAAGTATCGTCTGATGGCGGCCTAACGTATGTGTATGTCTGACTTGCGTACAACTGTTGAGTAAATATGCTCACAGGCACACACAATAAACTCGCCTTACTGCTCATGTCGTGTTGGCATGAGAGCCCGCACAACCACCGAGGGACGAGATCCACCGGCGCCACGCCACGGCAGTGACAGCTCATCTGTAACAAGGTGGTGCGCTAGGAACCAGGGGCAGCGTATCCGCGATCCGCCGCACCGGTGGTGGCGCATCGGGCCGCCCGAGCCCAAATACGCAAGACACCGTTAAGGCTGCAAACCGCGGAGAAGGGTCTCTATCTCTCTTATTTGCGGCCCTGGAGCACACGTTTTTTATCCTGCTCGCCTCCCAGAGGGCGAATGGCCTTGGTCCGGATATCCTCTTTCAAGGCCTGGTACATGTTCCATTCACAGCAAACCGTCTTAAACGTGTCTTTCAAGACTTCATTGTCTTGGATGACCTGCGATATAATAGCGGCAATGCTATTTTTCATGGCCCGTGCTACTACGGCGATGCGGTCGTGCGTCTTGCTCTGGACCTCGATGCGCCGTCCTATCAAACGGACCGCCGTACAAAGCAGTCCAGCGCCGGCTGCCACCAACTGTGATGGCAACGCCGTTGTCAGCTTCGTATTCTGACGTGCCCTCCAAGACGACAGAACTCGGGAACTCGTGGTTCTCCAATGGTAGTCCGTTATCCTCCAGGAATTTGTGGGCTGGGAGGGGGCGGGGTGGTTAGTACTTTCTGGAAGCCGGACGGCCAGTATGTGGACATTTCGAACGCGTGGACGAGCTTTTTACTGGACGATGGGGTGCCAGCGTCAATGCGCCGCTCCCGGAAACGCACGGCAGCTGCTCCTATGAAAGGCAGTACCCGTTCCGACTGCAGTTAGTCGTATCGGGCGACAGGAGCCTTCCATGACTGTGACGTTAGCGCGCCAGCGTGATGACGAGAAAATGCATGTGCTTCTTCACCCACTCTTTAAGTTCGCCGAATAGAGCAGGTGCTGATGCGGGGACAACCCCGCCGCCTCCCGTGAGTGCCAGCACCGGGGTCAGATTGCCGACCGTGGTATTTTCGCATAATACGAGCGCGATGGCTTCGTGAATCCGATTGATTTGGGTGCGGAGCACCTCTCGGTTAGCCGATGCAGCCTCAAAGCAGGCTTCCCTTTCATCCCACTGGCATCGAATGCGTTAAGTGATCCGCTTTGTAGCTTCTCTTTTCTTCCCGACTTCTGCGGCCTCTCCCAATTGTTTTCTTCTAGAGCGAGATGTTCGTCCAACGCCGAGAGTTTTACGAGTTCGATCGTAAACACGCCACGGACTGTCTGCATAGCCTTATCGATTCACCGGCGTTCGCGAAAGTGTAACGGTAGGTCATCCATTGTGCTGAGTATCTCGTCTATCTCAATGTCGGTGAACGAGGTCCCCACTGGGCGAATAATATCGGTGGTGACACGTGGAGCCTCGGTGAGCTCGACTATTTATATTGTGTAGCTAGTCCCGCCTAGCACAGCGGTAGTCTCTACAGCACAGGCGGGCATAGCTGTTCTACACCGCCTCCAATATGCAAATAAGAGTTATAACTTTATCACCACGTCGGTTACCAGCGATAATATTAAGCGATAGGGTTTCCCGGTTTTCTCGTTGACGATTGGGATATCCGAGGCCTTCAGTCATAACACACCGGCCCGAGTTAATTCTCACTTCGAGTAGTCACGGCCAGCAGATGGGACCATACCTAAATTGTTGCAGTAGTCATGTACTGAGTTCCTGGCTAACAGGAATGTTGAAGGCATCAGCGCCACAAACATCGTAGAGGGCTCCTTCTACCGGGGGCAGTGTGGTTTCGTCTACACCTTCGGTGTCTACACGGTCGCCTGGCGTGAAATCGTACTAGTAACTGTCGGTTCAATACAGCATGGCTTCAAGTCAAAACGGGCGCAGACTCGATCCATACCGCAGGCTGCGGGAGCCCGGTGGAAAAGGCGTGAAGCAGTGCGTGGTCATTACGAAAAAACCCTCGACGATTGACCACAACCAGCAACTCCTGGTCCGCTTCACAAACCTCGGGGCCAACAACGTTATGGTGCCAGAGACCGCTCGTCTTGCCTCCAAGATCGACATACGCCGACCGACCCATCGTCCAAAACTTAGGGCGCGCGGTCGTCAAGAAGACGATTATAAAAATAGGTGGGGATGAAGTTATGTCCATCGACGACTCCGACGTGTATTAATGTAACTGCGACCTCTGGAAGACCGAGCGATAGCGCGCGAATGCCAACTATCAGGGCATAGACACATATACAAATCGGAACGTGACGAAGATCCGGAAAGGGATTGGCGATCAGAGAGATAACGTGGCACTGACTCGGCCATAGCGGATGCTTCTACATTCCGTTTCCTCATTCCGTTTGACTTCGAACTGCTGGAATCACATATGCCCTTCTACCAAAGCGCGTTGGGCGACCACCTACAATACGAGCTTACGTTCAACGACTATGACCGGGTCATCTCCTATGACAAAGATCATCTCAACGACTATGATCTCCGCGCGCTCGATGTAAGACATATTGATGTTGTTCGAGGAGGCCCATTAGGGGTGCGAGACACAGATAAGTTGAGGTGGCAATTGAGGGCGTTCCCAACCAGTTGTACAGCCAGGGAATGCGACTCTACCAACAGTGTGGTATGAGGCCAAGAAACAGTTTGCTGCGGCCCAAAGCGTGTCGGTCGCCAAAGAAATGTGACTCGCAGATGTCTCTCTGGCGGAGTAACTGACTTCAAAATACACACTCTGGCTCGATCAGCGGACATACGACGACGACCAGCTCCATGGTAGTTGTCGCAGGGTGGAGAACGCCAGCGAGGGAGTGACGATCCAGATCGCCAAACAGGACGTGCAGCTGAACATTGAATATGGCAGGTTCGTCTCAGCACTCTACTGTTACTGTATTAATTAATAAAAACCATTCGGCCATCGTCTGCGGACAGACTGGCTGCGGAAAAACGGTATTAATACTAGACCTACCGCGGCTTCTTCCGGCACATTGTGGACTTATGCCCTACGGTGCGGCACAAACCAAACGTACCAACTGCGCCCCTGGATATGGACCGACCCCGAGGTGTACATTGTAGATCTCGGTGAGCGCCTCCACGACCATCTGCGGGCCTTGTACAACTCTTTCAGGGCGAACCCACGCTATACATCACGTCATCGACGACTGCTCGGCTAAGGGAGCGATGACCAAAAATAAGGACATGTTTTCGGAACTGGATTTCACAGGTCGGCACGCGAAGCAAAGCGTCTGGGTACTAACCCAGAAGTACAACGCCGTCCTGAAAGACCTGCGCGATCAGACCCGTTGGGTCGCCCTATTTCACTGTAAAGACTGCGACTCTTTCGAAGACAGCCTCCGAGAAAACGATGTGATACCCTCCAGAGAAGAACGTGCCGGGACCAGGCGGCTACTTGCAGAGACAGACCCAGCACGCTAAACACCGACCAACCAACCGCTGATAGAGTGCTATAATATGATAAACTCTTGGGAAGTATTGGTGCTCATCAACCAGGCAGCTATTTTCGCGGTCCTCGTGTGGGGTGCGTCCGAATGTATTATACATAAGCGGCGCCTCAGTAGATTAATCAGTATATTATCAATGATAATGAACTGCGACGACCTCATTGACAAGCTGTTGGAGGAGGCACCCGCCGGAACGGCTATGGCAGTCGCGCGCGATACTACGGAACAAGATGTTCATTGATTAAAGCACAGAGATAGGCTAGCCGCGCTGGCTGTAGGGGGGCCAGGCCCGACGATATTTAGGACGGACCCTAACGGCTTATCAGGTAGACGCCATGAGTGATAATGAGATCGGCCGGCTCTATACCAGATACGAGGCGCGGATTGGATCGGTGATGACGAATACTCTATGGAATGCTGTGCTGCGGCTATATGCGATCGGTACATGTAGCTAGTATGTTCCTCCATATCCAAAGCCAACTGAAGCTAGTGACCAATCTGGAAGCCGACCCGTTCGTTGGGCATGCACGCATCACTGTTACTTGCTGCGAGAGTATCATCACTATGGTATGTACCTGGCGCCGCTCACCGCAGACACGTTTGTCCACGCTCAATACCTGAATATGACGACAGACGTAGAGACACCAAAGAGAGAGTGACCGTTAGTGCTGAAGAGGTCAAATTGCATTTGCCAAACAAAAGGACCCGAAGAAAGTGGTCACAGGGAGGGCGCAGGCTGCATCCGGAAAGGTCAAACGAGAAAAACTCCAGGCCGAGCTAACAGAGGCCAAACGAAATAGGCGGGAAGATTTTCCTGTTCGAAGAAGAGACAAAGACAGTCCCACTTTTGTTTGTTCATCCGAAGGACAGCTAGACACGAAAGTCGACAGCAGGCTACAGCAATACTGCAGTCGGAACGACGGGCAACCCTGCGTGCTACTGGACCCTTTTGGATTGTTGGTGGAATTGAACGAACGGCGCCACCGCCACTGAGCCATGCTACATCGCAATGTAAGACACATAGTAACCCATTCCATGTGAATATAATATGGCTTATACTGATGAAAGGAAGCTGGCAAATGCGCTGTATCACAGTGCTGTGGTATCTGGCCTGGCGGCGGGTTCCTTCATGGGCGCTACGCCCAAGCAAGAACATTACCGGGTATGATATCGGCATGGTACTCCTCGATGTCGGCATGGCCATGGCTATGAAGGATATGCTAATTTAACAGTGGATCATCACTGCGGATATCATGACGTAATTATGGCGTCGATCACAATGTTAGTTGTGGGTGCTCTGGTCAATGCACTGGTCTTCAGCGATAGCAACTGCCTCTTTTCGGCGCTGCGAAGCTCGGGCATCGCGGAGGAGAGCAAATGGCACGACAAAGCCGTCGAACAGTTACATGCCGCCCAAGTCGCGTGGTCAATAAAACGCACTAAGCGGCTCGACTGGATAAACGAGGAGCTCAGCCGGGAAGGCCACGCCGTGCAAACCTTCCGGGAAACCATCCGCGAGTACTCTCAGGTATTTCCGTAGGAAAGCAATACACTCGTCCCTCTGTGGCCAGAGCCCCAGCTTTCCGACTTCTATACGCCCGGCGAAGACCAAAGCAATCGTATAATGGTAGTGGGATGTAGGAGCTACCCCTCAGAGGTTGTATGTCCAACGATGTCCAGCCAAAGCCTCTGCACTCTGTCTACTACCCGCCCTGAGCCTCTTTGCGTCCATTTTTCGAACGTCCCCAGGATACTAGGGAAGGCCTTGTCTAGTGCCTCTTTGATGAGCCTTCAGAACAGTTTCTTGTTTACGGCGGAGCACATGGTCTGTGTACTCCTCACTAACATCAGAGCTGTCTTTGTGGAGCTGGATCTTAAGAGCAATCTGGAACCTGACCCAGTTGAGAGCCCGGATCTCTTTTTCGAGTTTCTGGCAAATCTGGCGGTGAACACCCTACCCTTCCGGCACATCCATCTGCCAACCGCGCAGATAATTCTCTATTACACAGGGAGTCCGCAACATAAATCTCCATCTGCTAGTCCCGGGTTGTTCGGAGCGTTTTTGAGGGAGGAGGTGAGTCAACCTCCTCGGCAATGGCCTTGCGTTTCGTATGGATGCTTGTCCGAGGTTTTGGGAGGAAGGTCGATAGCTGCTTGCAGCGGCTGGAAGCAAGGGCTTGAGCAATCGCCGCTTCCGGGATGGGTTCACCCATCATGTTCTGGGCAATCGCATGGTCCATACTGGCCATGTTGATTGGGTATACCAATTGAAACTCAAGTCTTTAAATAGAAATTTCAATCGCTACCAGTCTGGCAAAGTAATTTTTGAAGGTTCTCTGCGCACGGTGCAATAGCTTCATAGTTTCCTCCTATACCCACAATTGACGCATATTATTTGTCACCCCCTTTCCACAAACGCAATAAGGCATTGTACGTGATCCTTTCCGTAGACGGGCCAGATGTACTTTACAATACCCCCAGCACCCCCCCCCCCCCCAAACAACGCTGGTCACAGAGCTCCGTAGATATCAACTTAAGCAGCTGACATGTGCTTTTACCCAGCCTCATTATGCACCTGATTTGGTAAATCTATTGTAGTGGGTATATTTAAATCGAGAGCCTGGCCCGCTGATAGTTGTGGGCCGACCCTGGCACTTATTTTAGGGCGCCGGGGGCTGTGAGGATTGTTCGACCGAATTAGCTGGTAATACACCCCCCACCCCGCCCCCCACACACACACACACTGCCCCCCCCCCCTCCTGCTGAGCCCGGGCCTGCGACGGTTGTGGGCGGAAGTTGGGATGGGAACCCCGGAGAGCCCCAGGATACCCCCAACATTTCTGCATTCACCCTCCTTACTGCGGTGTCTATAGAGCCGCCGGGCTGCGAGGGTTGTGGGCAGCCCGGGCTCTTTTAATGGGTGGAGGGCGAGTCAGGGCCCCAAAATGAAGCTTGATGGGGGTAGAACAAGCTAACAAATGTGCCGCCTGTGGCTGCTTGTCGGGGGTGGGCGGGGTGGGCCATCTCCATCGTCATAAATCCGGTGGGGCCACCAGGGGTGGGGGGATGTGACGCGCCCTAGGGGATGAACTGACCCAGGAATACCCTTTTTCATACTACTGGCAGTACACGTATGATCCTAATTGCAATCAGTTGTTCTAGTCAAACGGAATCCTTCTTGCATCACGTTAACGTTGGACCGAGGATGAGAGAATGTACATTTCGACATTAGCAACAAACGTTCATCCTGCTCTACTTGTGCAGTAGATATTAGTTTTGCTGATGGCAGGCACGCTGTTGTAAGCACCGTCAATGCCAGTATTATGTATGACTGTCATTTCACATCTTATCACATCCGTACAGCCACCCCACAATCCACCAGTACACCGCCCTACTGTTACACATAATGACTTCTAACCGCGGTCCCGTGGTTATTGTCAAAATATGATTGGCACAGAGATAGTCTATATGAATCACATCACCAGGTGGTGAAAGGGACATCAAATAGCAATTGATGTATTGCCAAATGACTATGCAAGAATGAATGGAACAGTTTATACATTCTAGGATATTGGTCCTCTTGGGAGGGGATGGTTACATGCGACCACACGAACGTCTGATTCTCTCGAACAGTTAAAATATAGATGATACACACGTATACCTATGTGTGTGTCAATGTATGTCTATCAGTCGGTCATATTGATTCGGACGTTTTGCATGCCGTCACTCTCAATATGATTAACATAGTCTAACACTGCTTAGAAACTGATTATATACAGCTGGGAACACGAGAGGCCGCGTGTTCAAAAGAATGTACGGGTAGCCGGATAGGCGAATTCACGTAACTCGCCATTTGATGAGCTGACATCTCAATACTACATATATAGCGCGGTAGTCGCTCTAGTACACATTGATAAGATTTCCATCTTGTTTACGTTGGTAGAGTATGCACTCACAATGTCTTCGTGTCATATCTCTATTCGGTGTACATATAGTTGCCTCAATGTTCATCTGTCCGCCTGTTTGTCTTATATTTGCGTTACTACCTCTGATACCATAAGTCGTATTGGCTTGAAACGTCATATACATATTTGTCAGTGTCCGTATTTTCATTTCATATCCCAGGCTTGCAGCTCCTGTACTATTTATGGGCTATAGCTCTGCAAAATTGCCTTACCGTCCGTATTATTTACGGATGGTATTGGATTTTTGCACAATTACGGTCAGCAACTACGCTAGTGCTTAAATGCAAAGTCAAATGACGTTTGTATTTTAGGGGTTCATCCTCCTCCCTTAGTATTACTGAGTTCCTGTTGCATGCGTTATAGATATTGACGAATGTTCAATCACGGGAACATGCGGTGACGGCTCCAAGTGTGTGAATACGAACGGGTCATACCACTGCTACTGTCCTCCAAACAAGAAAGGGAATCCAAGACTCAAATGCTATGGTAGGTTAAGGCCCGAAGACGGCCAATGCTCAATGTCAATTTAGCATCTGTGTACCTTTCATGATATGTGGCTGATTGACTGAAAAGTTGGTCTCTTGGTATTTATGATCTCCTATTCAAACAACACACGTCTGTAGACTGATCTGGATCTACACTGGTCGCAAAACCCAGAAGGTTCAGTTTGATTATGCGATTCATGAAGCGGGTCAGAATCTATGTATGAACATATTGATTGCCATACACGGTTCCCGTCATTATACATATGGGCACTCTGTTGACATACACGCAACGTTTTGATCGACTGATCCATAAGCACGCATTTTATAAGTTCCTTACCTGTCATGACCATTGCAGTATGCATTACTATTGCCATGGTCCTCGGAGGTAGGCGGCAGGCAAATATTTAAATTGTGTGCATATCTTTTCTGTTACATACGTGTTTGTCCAGCTTGCTTGCGGAAAGCGAGACATAGTGATCAGAATGACGTCCGGGTGTACGACAAATGATGTTAACATGTGCGTTAAAATGTTTACCTACCTTATATCTCCACAGCCATTACTCCTATTTACTTCAACTACTTCTTTATCATCATTCATATACATTCTATAATCCACACATGTGGCCCACATGCCCAACGGCACGGTCAAATGACTTTGGAAGTTTCGTTTCAGTTGTTTACAAACGCGTTAAAATGTTTAATACCTTATATCTCCATAACCATTACTCCTTACTTCAAATTTCAAAAACATTTACTTCTTTATCACCATCCATATTGTCATTCTTCAGCCCATACATGCGAGCCCCATGACCAATGTCAATGTCAAATGACTTCGAAACTTACGTTAAATGTTGTACATAGTAGTACATTATACATGTACCTCCACAACCTATTTACTTCAAACGTCAAATAAATACATCTGGCATGCACATGATTTGTGGGAATTCCAACTTCATATGCATCAAAATGTGGGTATTTGGATGCAATGCAATATGGATGTTTTGTTCGAAAGCTCGCCCATTAATTTCAGAAAGTATATTATCACTGGTACTGCAAACCGCGTCGGTGTAAACTGTTTCACATCCAATTGGGCACAGGATTTCTGACGAATTCCCATTCAGCTACATGTAGAAGATATTGCATAAACACATTTATATCTAATAACCGGCTCAAGAAAGTTGAGCCTGTTACTAGACAAAACATGTTTTTATGCGATATCTCTAAGAAGAACCGATTGGCATAATGTGAGGAAACAAATTTATGTTTTGACGTGAAACATTTTAACCGGCGCAGTACAATATATCTGTGTACATTTGTATATACCTTATATAAGCGTCTGTCTCAGCAGAGATCAAAGCACCAAATATAGAAGATGCATAACAATGTGTCATTCTCCGAATTGACTTACGTTGTAGGACCTGACAAAACTGTTCTTACTCATCTGTGTCATTGACAGGTCGTTCATTTTCAGAGTCCGTTGAAGTAGAGAAAACTCAACAATGTCATGTGCATTGTAAATAGATGTTCATGCGTATACAAGTCTCTTTAAATCAAACACTAACTGTCGGTTGATGTTATTCATTATTTTTGAATTCCCACCAACACATTTACGTATTATAGCTGCCGTATACGCTGTATGGAACACATTATTTCAGACAAGATAATACTGGACCTGTATGAAAATGTGACACCAATCAAAGGGGACGACGAGCATGGACCATTCGTAGGGATTCCGAACAACTTCATGTATTTCGGTTCCGAATACGACATTTTCCGGGTACGTATAACATAGTAGCAACAGCATAAGGGCTGACATGTGGTTGTGCCTGGATTAATGGGGATTATGGGGTTTGTGACAAGTGTAGCTCCTAATCAAATAACACACTCCTGTAGGCTGATAACGAGCTACATCGTTTGTTAGAAGCATGCCACATGTTTCATAGATGGAAAGGCGAACTAAACAGTGCGTATTCTGATCAGACTGTGCGGATCTGGATCTACGCTGGTCGCAAAACATGTAAGCCAATTTCGTCGGTCAAGGCCACATATCGGGTTAAAAGGAAAGCCAAATCTGAGGTTTTATTTTTCAGAATATATTCAGAATATCATTAAGGATAACATACTAACACTATCCAATAATTACATTGGGCCATCATCCAGGGTTCAAGGTGGCGTCCAACAATGGCTGCCAGAATGACAACATTAACTTCTAACCCCATCTGGGACACAACCTGAATTCTGGATTAAACTCCAGTTGGAGTCATGAATTTGTAGCGTACTAATGATATTCTATTGAAAAAAAGGCGATTTGACCTAAGTTTCCCAATTGGTGTAAAGTGTATGACTGTTTAATACTCTTCGGCTGGTTTATGCTACTAGTATTTGCAAGCAATATAGATCCTGCTGTGTTCGTTATTCAGCCACTGAATTAACCTTACCGTTGTTAGTGATTGGACAATATTTATACACTCTGATTGTGCACCATGATCAGGATATACACCGTCTTAAAGTAGCTATTCACATACGCTCGACGATAATAAATTATCATGTTTTGTATTACAGTGAAACCTCTCTAAACTGGACACCATGGGAGGTCCCCAGGGTATTCGGCTTAGAGAGGTGTCACTGTAAATCAGGCATATGATCATTCTGAGCCATAGTTGTGTGATATGCGATCACGAACATACATTATCACCTGAGATAAATGACCAAGACACTCATCAGAAAGATGATCACAGCTGTTTTATTGGTGTCCGGTTTAGAGCGTTCCACTGTATACTGTTATACCTGGTTTAACGGAGCGCCTGATAACTGCCAAAAGGAGTCAATTACTCAGATGTTTAAAATTGACTCATAAACTGGATTGGTAAGGAGTCATTTCCTACTCTGAGTCATTCTCTTTAACATCTACGTTTGCTACTAGAAATAAATTTTCTTGGATACTACTACTGTACTGGAATATTTGTAAGCTAAGTGTATATTATTTGAAATGTAAATTAAATAGTGGAACGTTTGTTGATGAAGTTAAACGTAAAATGACTTCGGACTCCTAAGTTTGACCCAATAACTCCAAGCAGGATATAAATGACACCTGGCATAAAGTAAAAGCTAGTGAGCTCTCTCTGGTTAATATATGAGCCGCGTCGCGAGAAAACCTGTATTCGGGAAATTGTTGGTCAATATGACATTTTGTTACTATGACAATGGTATTTTTATGATGAATTGAACGATGTTTATTTGATCATGATATCTGCAATATGCATTAAGATGTTATAGTTTATACAACACCACTATGCAGGTCGTTGAGCAAAAAAGACGTCACTTAAAAGCGACGTCAAGCGACGTAAATGACGTTACAGTATCTACCGTTACACATAGAGTATACGCCAACATTAACAACAATTTGTAAGTTGTCATACTCGAACTAGAAGCATGTTTTGCATTGAATAATGACTGTAAAGACTGATGAGCTTGAGTCTGTTGGTAACACATGAATTGGCAAAACGAAAAAGTCAAACCGGCAAGTTCATGTATCAGCAAGTATGAACGTGCGCGGGTATGCGAATTAGGTATGCTGATTTCTTCCCAACATATGTTACCTTGAAATATAATCCCACAGTTATTGTATGAAGTTCTTGTTTTTCCGATTGTCACTAACGGTCCATGATACTAATGTCCCCAACATATGTTGCCTTGAATTAAAAAAAAACAGTTTTTATCGGTTTTGCGACAAATGTAGATCCAGATCAGTCTGTGATTCCGCACAATTTGATCAGGATCTCCACTGTTCGTCTGTCCGTCAATGAAACCCCGTTATTCTCTAACAATCAATGCAGCCTAGTACGAATGGAATGGAATGGTGCTTAGCGGCCCATCAACACAAAGGAGTATCATGTAGGGCCAAGTAATTTAGATGAAGAAGAAAATAATAGTAAAATAGTATGCCTATGAGCATAAACCGTGTAGCTCATGATGAACCAGCCGTCCCATCAAAATCTGAACATATTGTGGATATTTTTTTATTTTTTTTAATAAATGGTTTATTTTCAATTTTTAAATACATCATGTATCATGTACCTATTGTACAACAAAACATAGTTGAAATCACATGACATGTTACTAGAATAGCATACATAATGTATTTACAAAGTGAGCTTATTTAATTAAGAACAATTTTTTAAGAAGAGAGTTATAGGAAAGAGAAAAAAAGATAAAGAGGTCTTCCTTCTGTTCTCGTAATTCGTAATACATGTGACTTATAACGTTTATGTCAATACTATAATATATTTGACATATAGTGTTAATAAGCATGTAATTAACTTAGTTACGTTTGGTACATATTGATCGTCTTTTTATTTTATTAATAATTCTTTCGTGGGTGTTGAAAAAAAGTTGAAATTACCCCATTTTATTATATGTAGATCTAGCTTGTCTTTAGTTGTGGCTATTTCTTTTTCAATATTGATTCGTCTTTTCAAATATTGCATGAACAAGTTAAATGACAATTCAGGTTTTTCATATTTACATTTAATCAAGAAATATTTTGCAAGTATGATAATGAAATTAAATCGTTTAGCGATAAGATTTGTTTGGTTTACACCAAATGAAATCGTATTACAATTCATTCCGTAAACCACACCTCTTTCATTCAAGAATGTTCTTATTTGTGACCATACATGTTGTACGTTTGGGCATTTCCAGAATAAATATTTTATATTTTCCACATTCATGCTGCAAAAATCACATTAACTACTTGGTACCATGCCACAATTAAGTAATAATTTATTTGTGCCTATGATTCTCATTAAATATTTATACTTACAATTCCGTAGTGTGGTATATATTGTAAATTGCATACAAGTTGTGTATATATTTTTCCATTCGAAATTAAAACCGGGAAATTCATTCGTCCAATTCTGCTCTGATTTTATTGATTCTATGTTTTTTTGTATTTGTTTGTATAGTGTATAGAAGTTTATTTACTCCATTGCTTGTCTGTAAAATAGGTTTCAGAGTTTGTACGGTATTTATGTTTTCTGTTGTTTTTTTTTCTTTCCATTGCAGATTAATATTATTTACTAAACCTTGGTATTTGATAAAATCATCTGCCCTTATATTATACATTTCCGCAAAATCATTAAAACCGATAAATCTGTGTACTCTATAATTATATAACTGTTCTATAAATTTAATACCCCTTTCGTGCCAAGATTTGATGTATATTGTTTTGTTTTGATACTTTACATTATAATTATTCCATATAATTTCTTTTGATATACTTTCGTTTTTTTTCTGAGAAATTGATGTTAGCCCATGATGTAAAACATTGAATAGGAAAGTATGTTCTTTACATAAGTGTTTTATATCCTGTGGTTTTATATTGCATTCGAAAAGTAGTTTCCCACCAAATGGTTCAAGTTTCTGTGTGTATAGCAGTTTCCACTGGCCATAGCTTTTATCATCACATATTCTTTTTACCCATAATGCTTTTATCACTTTTATAAAACTGTCTATGTCGACCATCTTTAAACCCCCGTGTTCATATGTTTGAATTATTGTGTTCCGCTTTATTTTATCGGGTTTGCCATCCCAGAGAAAATCAAACAATTTCTTGTTAATTGTTTTAATTATGTTGTCGGGTGAGTCAGGTAAGACTGTTAATGGATATATCAGCTTCGGAAGAGCAAATGTTTTGATCACAGTAATTTTACCTAATAAACTTCGTTTTATTTTTGTCCATGTCTCAAGACTTTTGATTAACTCTTTTATCTTCGGAGTAAGGTTTAGTTCGTGCATATTTTTATTATCATTTGAAAAAGTAATGCCTAATATCTTTGCGCTTGTTGATGTCCATATAAAATTATTTGCAGGGCAAGAAATTAGTGTTGTATTTTTATGGAACCTACCCGAAGTACTGTAGACTTTTTTGTATTGAGTTTGAGGACCGAAATTTTACTGAATTCATCTATAAGGTATATTAATGTTTCGAATGATTTATGTGTACCATCTAATATAAATGTAGCATCATCAGCAAACATTGTCTTTTTAAGTTCTATGTTACTCATTGTTACCCCATTTATATCTTTTGCATTGTCTATTGCTTTTGATAATAATTATATTGCAATTATGAATAGGTATGGTGATAATGGACAGCCTTGACGGACACCTCGGTTTATTAAGAAAAAATCTGAAAGTAACCGTTATTTGTAACTCAACTTTTTGTATCTGAATAAAAAAGTTTAACCCATTTAATAATGTGGATATTTCTTACTTTATACAACATGACCCCCTTTTCTGCATAATGGAAATGTCTCAGACTTAACTTGACCTATTCCATGTTCGTTAAGCACAAATATGTATACATTTCGGCTTTATTGTGATGTTTTAATAATGGTAGAGTATAATGCCATATCATTACCTTTGCAGCCTAGTATGAATGGATACATTTCGCTTGGAGGTGGGCGTTTCCGAGGCAGCATATATCCTCCCAAAACGGAGCATGACTGGAAAGAACACACAAGGAGCATCGATCATAATCAAACCTTTGTGCCAGTAGTTGCTCCTTTATGGGGCGATCTGACAACAAAAAATATCACATATGGTAGGTCCATTAGAAACAAACCGTATACAAATGTTGATTACATCAGTTGACTGGCACTGTGACTAGATAAATGCGGCTTATGTTAGTTTGGCCTCTAGTTTCTCGTCTGCTAGCAATGTCATTCAGCGTGATAGAGATATATACTCTTTATTATCCCGTCAAAACAGTGCGTATGTGACATGAAACACGGTGCCGTGACACATTTTTGATATCCTATCAATACGACCTAATCACTGCGTATGAATATATGCGGTTGTCAGACTAGTCGATTCTCAGATATTGAGGATGCGCCTGGGATTATTATTTTCATGTTAAAGCTATTTGTAGTGTTGATGGAATAACTAGAATAGTAAGTTAGTGCCGTGAATGGGAAGAAATATCTGACGCGGCACGGAAACGGGATGGGCTCGGCTCGCCCATCCCGTTTCCTAAGACTTGCCCGATATGTTTCCCATTCACGGCACAAACCTACTATTATCTATTTACATGAACGTTGGGTCCTCCACTGAATAGCTAGGGCACATTAACTGCAATATTTATACTGTTAAAATTCGCAGACTGGTCTATATATACACCGGCCGAAATCGACATACATCAAAGCTTCAGACACATACACATAGTTATGTGAATTTCATTTGATTGCATCAGCATAGCCCCAGATCAGCCTACATCCGCAATTACCATATACTGTTTGCCGTCTAATCGTTAGGATCGCCATGATTCTTTACATGGGAGTATTCGTGATGCGAAAATACTGTACTCCAAGGATAATCATAGGAAAGTCACCCAATAAGTCCCGTTGTTTGGGGTTGGTCATATCGTAAGTACTTGATTATACATACAGTTCATACAGAACTGTATGTATAACCCATACATGCATGAATATTGGTATACCACTAAATAGCAGGCATTACCTGTTTACATTACTGTTCATATATCCGCGGATTATACATGTAGATGTCACCGACTGCCACAGTCCTAAAACACTGTGGTGTGGGTTACACTTGTGAAATTGGCATGTAAATATGTATACCACATGTACTAAACTTGTCTAAACCTATCCGCCTAATTAATGTCTTCTATGCAGTTGTGTACTCACGTGATAGGCGTTGTGTTCATTCACATCGATTGAGACTGTATCTAGAATATAAGAAAGATGATCATAAGATTGAACAATGCCCAGTCGTGGGTAAACGTTTGCCGTGGCACGAGGGAAATGTTTGAACCCAGTGTCGTAGGCCGCGGGTTCAAACAGTTATCGAGTGCCACGGCTAAACGTTTAACCACGGCTGGACATGCTCGAACGTTTTGTTACATTTCCGTCGGACATATCGTATAATTTGAGCATATATGCAGTACTTTCGGTACTTTTATGATCTGCTCCATTCAAACAGCTGATTTGCACATACATATTCAGGGGCCGCAGTACACGTTGCGTGATGCAGCTGCATCAATTTCAAAATTTCAGTGCGCCGAGTCGAACAACGGCAGTCATGTAACAATATAGTATTGAACATAAATATATGTCATCTACTGTACATAATTGGCACATGGCACAAACATGTTGTAGGCGGAATGTACATTAACGTGCTAGATAAATATGACGCGGCCACCAATCAGACCCTGCTGGATAGCCTCAGTGATGTGTTCCACAACCAAAGTCTGCCAGGCATCGACGGATTCCACATTAGGACGGCGCTGGCCGTTACGTGGATTAATGCTACGATGAAAGCCCCGGATGTGAACCGGAAACTCAGGTTTGAGGTCAGTGACCGCCTATCAACGGCAAACGGCATAGTAGCAAACTGGACATACATTGTATTGAACAGTGGATGATGACATAATGAATATATACAGTGTATGTACATCTCTCACATATAGCCACGTTCACGGGTATCGGGGTAATCTGGGTATCAGGGTATTTGCTTGCAATTGCATATGTTTCCTTATAGCCACGTTCACGGGTATCGGGGTACTCTGGGTATCGTGTATTTGCTTTCAAGTGCATATGTTTCCTCACATTCATCGGATCGTCGTCCAACTATGAAGTCCACTTCATAGCAAGTCAGGCTTGACAATTCTTGACAAAAATCAACAGCGGCTCCTCGTCTGTTTATAAAAGCATGTTTCTATGATAGACACATACAAACGAAGAATTCTGCAAATTCCCAGATCCCGTATTTCATTGACAAACCACTAATTCCCTTAAATCAAATTTACTTTCGACTTTCATTTTAGACTACACGTCTCTTAGACGAAGACTATGGACGAGCTATATATAATCCCCAAATCTCGCACGTGATCTCGTGCTACCATGTTGACATATATTTTATATAAAGACATTGCTTGGCCAATTTGTCCATTTGTGTCTTTTAACAAAAACATTTTAAATTTTTAAATATCATTTCATTTTGGGTTTTTTTAGTACTATAAATACAATAATAACTAGAAATATTTTTCTAAATGGAAAAATTTCTATGATACGAGAAAATTATTGTCAATTCTAATGATTTTTTAGCCATATTATGCAATTAATTTTATTAAAGTAATTAATTTAGCAAAACAGAATCATTAAAACATCAATTCGTTTAAGTAGTCATGTATAATCTCACATTTAAATAACAGTTTGGACGATTGGGGCGGGTATTGACCCACGTTTCAAAAGCCTTACAGGGCCTCAAAACTGCCAATTGTATATTGCCTCGATATCAGTGAACAACCGGATCTGACATTGGTGACTGAGCAGGTGTTTTCCGATTCAGAAATATGTCAACACAGGAGTCTGAACAGACGAGTTCATTGTTGGAATGTATTAATATAAGGTTGAATCATAATGTTGACATAATGTCTGTATAAATTGTATTGAATACATAACGTTAAATAACAATATCACCGATACCCGTGAACGTGAGGCTACATTCGATTTTAACACATGTATTATAATACATTTATATATAGTTGACTATGCCTTAATATTCAAAGAGTGTTTTGTATACTTTACCGTGTTTTATATATCCAGCGCTGACGTTGTACAAATATAGGTATAAGTACAATGTTATGATATTTATAATAATATCACTGAAACAAGATAATATATGACTGTACAAGCGTGATGACTTTGTCATTTTTTCAAAGAATGTGACATAAATTATGTTTATTGAGTGTAGTTGTCAAGAGTACGGTTAGGCACCACGAGTGCACTATGGACATTTTACACAACGTTATGAACACGTATGTCATAGTCGTTGCAAACTTTTAATGTAATCTAGGAAACACTATTTTATTTTCAATTAAGGGCCCTCAAGGGGCAAACAATTTCATACTTTGATTAGAGTGATTCATACATGAAAATAACAATTCAATACATGTAATGTAAACTTTTGAACAATCACTACCGCAATAAAAGACAATAGTGTATGTATGAAACTCCGTAGATATCCAACTGGAAATTGTGTATTTTCAGCGATGAAAATATTCGACTTGTATTTGCATCGTGTACGCGATATGCACAACAAACTGCACGTTTATCATGTTTAAATACATACAAATTATTCTGATGTTACTACTGAGTTTGACCAGATAGACTGATATTAATTTATATGCCACTTCTAGACCTGGTTAAAATGTATGTATATATGTTCGGCTACTGTTAATGACAAACCAGTATTCAATAATCACTGGTGCCGCACTCCACACCGGTGTAAACTAAATAGGCACTGCATTCAGGACACATTCCCATTCGGCTACATGCAGAAATATGCGTGATCATATTTATATATATTTATGCGCCGGTTACTAGATGAAAATTGTGTTTATTTGATAGCTCTACAGTTTAAGACAATTTACGCCGGAGCGGGTTGCGGCACCAGTGCTAGCAGGTGCGTAGACACGAGAAGCGTGTGTAAAGGCATTGGCAACTTATCCACATAGCCGAGACATTCGTCAAATATATGATACTACTGTCTGTGTCACAAAACCGGCACAAATTGTTCGGCTATATATCATAGGTACATGCCAACTCAATAGGCACACAATGTTTTTATAGGATTAAATAAGTGTATAATTGTGTCATTATTCCACCAGTTCTAAGATTACGAGTGGCCGCTATACATATATATAATCATTTAGTAATATTTATTGTAATGATAGTGACGCGCGTTGTTATCAGGCTATTTTCATATGCAAATGAGGCATGGTATTCTTTAATTATTTATACTAATTAAATGCGTCACCTGAAAAAATGAAATTTTCGACAGATTATAAAGTATGATAATTGCACACCAAAAAGTAAACACAGAGAATAAATAGTAATTTCCGTCAACATGTTAAGGAAACACGGGTATCGCCCCTGATATCAGTGTGGAAAGTATATAAAATCAATACGTGGGGTAATTGTGAATCAGTGTTTATTTTGCCAGAAAATGTCTCAAATGATGTCTCTGATATAAAGAACAAGTTGTGTCTACTGAGTGGGCATGTACCTTTAAACAATGCAAACACTTTTTTTTCGATAATATATATTACATTTCATTAAAATTTAAGAATGAGGCTTTTTTTTTCCAAAAAAAAAATCAACACATTTAACATTGGGGATTTAACATGGGAATTTCTTTCTAATTTCCGGTATAGTGAACACATTTTCAAAATTTATATTTCGTTTTCTCAGTTAGATACTTTCCAATCTATTTAGCCAGGTTTCAGAGTTAATTTCCATTTTGTTTGTTCGACCCCTTCTGCAGCTCCTCCAGCTCTTTTCCCCCTTTTTAAATTCCCATGGATAAATCATTTTTCGTATGAAAGTCAATATTTTACCAAATTTCTCGAAATAAAAGGTAGTTCATTATTAAATTTTGCTAAAAATTAACATTATCGACGAAAGTGTTGTGTTTTATATTGTGGATATATCCGTAAAATTTGGGCAGGTTTCGTGAAACAAACAGTATTACAACTGAAAGGAAATGAACTGATGCTAATTTAAATCCACCCTTCACCATGTTTAGCAGTGGCTGGCAGGGACATAGCCTACTGACTATATTTGTATATGTGTCTCCGTGGCTAGTAACTGAATAGTGTTTGTGTTGTATTTATTCACAGAACGCAACCATGCAAGCCATACTAGCCACCGACGGACTACAATCATTTGCAATGTTTAATTACGACTACGAGAGTTGGACGATACAAGCAGAACCGTGGATACATTTCAAAGCGGGTTACAGTAAAGCCAATTTCATGGGACATTTGATAGCTACGGATAGCAACTTTACCGAGCTCAACAAACACACTAATGTTGACAATGGTAAGATAACTGTTGATTTCCGATAAAGTTGCAAGGGCAAAGGTCACAGGAAATGACATTTTGAACCATAATAGGTAAGTTAGGTGTTTTAAAAATGCAAATCAGACATTATCATGGCAGTGCAGCATGTATGTGACTAGTGTTCACCCGAAATATATTCAAGCACCGTTCAGTCTTATTCTGAATCAATATGTCACGTTTGTTGCTACGTATTTGCTAAAGAAAATGTGAGCACAGGCACTCAAATCATACATGTATCACACCAACAACGGCAATAACTCCATGGGAAATGCATGCATGAACAAGTCAATATTAATCGATGACAATGCACCTGCGATTTCAATATATAATTTAAAAAAATGAAAGTATTGTTATACATAATCACACCGATATCAACATGTGACCAAGACATATGTGTCGTATCTGATGAATGTAGCGTAGTTGCTACAGTCATCTTTTTTTAAATTACTTTTTCGTTGCGGGTTCGTCACAACCATTGTGTTATCTTTTTTTTTATAATTCAATGTTGTCCCTCACTTCATAGTCTCAGATATTTGAGTAGTTATTACGTTTATTTTGTTGAAATTACATTTTGTTTTACATTTGTTTTTTAAAACTGATATATACGTACATTGTATATTGCATAACTCCGTTTGAATCGCCTTAGATACATCCATATGTCTGTCTGGACGAAACGTATACGCGCAGCCAGTATCTTCCCCATCTGGGGGCGGCGGACATACGACGTGTGGAGCTTAGCAGCAAAACATGTTCAGGGACCGGGAAATAGGAGACCAAGAACCCCGAAGATGTTTATATACACCCCCGCCCCCCCCACCCCCCCCCCCCCACACACACACAGAAATCTCCCACCGTGCAGTAATTGATATTCTTACACCCCTTTTTATATATATATACATGTATAACATTTATTTAGTGAATTAATTGTGAACACCGTAAACCCTGGTCTGACTGCGTGATGTGCACCCTTGTGGCAATCTCTAAGACATATACAATTTGAGAAAACGTTGCATCTGTTACGATTAAAAAATATGATTTGTGCGAGGTTCGAACTCACATTAAAGCAACGCAGGTCGAATGCATTTACCGAGCACTCAACCATCAGAACTGTGGGGGAAATAATGCTTGTGCTTGAGCAAGACTGGACACTCACAGTCAATCAGCTATTGTAACACTTTACGTTTACAAATGTGGCATTTAGTGTGGTTTTCAATCGCCTGTTTCACTAGTCAAACAGTCGGTAATTTAAATTATCTACCAAGCATATATTTTCAAACTCTAATTTGCTCTAGATTAGGCGTCGATTCGACCACCTAAAATGGCTGCAAACGGCTACATCCCTAGAAACATAAAATAGACACAGTCCGCTGACCCCGTGACGTCACGTGAACGCTTTCTTTAATGGAGAACTGTGCAGATCCTGATCAGACTGTGTGGATGCAGATCTACACTGGTCGCAAAACATATAAGCCCATATACGTGGCTGTGACTGGAGACTTGGGGCTTCTGGAATTTGTGACCGGTGTAGGTTCTCTCAAATAGCACACATCTATACATCCTAACAACGATCTGTTTGCTTGCTAGACGCATGAAAGCTGTTTTATTTTCTCTTTTACAAACTCGACCGCATATAAAATATTGATAGTCTCTTCTAACAGAATCAATCACATCTGCAATAATAATTCTTGTCTGGCATCTTTCAGTTCCATACCGATAACCCGGACTGGAACGACTCCACGAGATCGATGTCATCTAAACGAAACAAACATTAAACTGCAAATATAATAGTTATTAGATCCCATAGTCACTGTCTCAATTGTAATGTGCCAATTGTGTTTAAACATTTACTATTTGTAACATATATAAATCTAGGCATAATGTACTCGTATATCTATGTTATTTTATTGATATTTCAAAACAAATACAAGAAAAATAACTTTAAATTGAAATAAAAGTGTTCACACACTGACCTAAAGGGAAGTATCAACCATTCTGAAATATGGTGGGTGAGATATCACTGTGCAAAAGACGACCACACTGCTTGAACATTGAACCAATAATTAGTACATATTTTTATTCTGTGTACATTATGAATCATAAGGCCATACACAAGATAATTCGGTTCTCATATATCGCCGCGTCAGAAAAATCCCTGCACGCCGAGCATTTTATCGTCATGGAGAAATAAAATCGTATTGTAAATTCGTTACATGATCAATATAAAAAGCACTACTAAACATGCAAAAAATATGTATAATTCAATTTTTCTGACGCGGCTATATCTGAGAACCGAAGTACTTTTTGTATGGCCTTATGATTCACATTGTATACAGAATAATAAATATATACTAATATTCATTCAGTGTATGTGATTGACTATATATCAGATGATATCTCAGATATTCAACAGGAGTTCCATGAGCCTAGCCTATCGGAAACTGTGACAAGCATGGACTTATTTGGCATTTCCGCTATAGTACAAGTAACAGTAAGAAAATCTGTCAAATTTAATTATTTTGTGTTAAAATATGATACTAGCTCTACTATATCAAATTTATAAGGAATTTCCCATTATAGACACTGGAGTAATTAGTTTAAATAAAGTATCTACTTAATTTTCAGTATTGTAAATATTTAGTAATCCATATTTTTACAGACGAATTATATGTGCCAGTGGGTTCAGAAATACGATACAAATGTTGTATACACATGACACACTGTTATGTAGGTATGCCATGCAGATGGGTTTACACGTTATGCAGGTACATGTATGCCAGTCAGATGGGTGTACACTTGACACACCGTTATGCAGGTATGCCAGGCAGATGGGTATACACTTGACACACTGTTATGCAGGTATGCTAGGCAGATGGGTGTTCACCTGACACACTGGTATGCAGGTATGCCAGGCAGATGGGTGTACACGTTATGCAGGTACATGTATGCCAGTCAGATGGGTGTACACTTGACGCACTGTTATGCAGGTATGCCTGGCAGATGGGTATACACTTGGCACACTGTTATGCAGGTATGCTAGGCAGATGGGTGTTCGCCTGACACACTGGTATGCATGTATGCCAGGCAGATGGGAGTACACGTTATGCAGGTACATGTATGCCAGTCAGATAGGTGACACATTGTTATGCAGGTATGCCTGGCAGATGGGTATACACTTGGCACACTGTTGTGCAGGTATGCCTGGCAGATGGGTGTTCAACGTCACAGGAACTATAACGGACAAAATGATAAAGAACAAGGAGTGTCTGGCATGGTCTCACAACGGCACTTTAAAGGTAGACGTCCGTGCGCAGTTGGCCAATTCTGACGCCTGTCCTTGCAACGAACGGATGATGCTGGAAGACTTCAGGTAACATACAAGGTGCATGATAACGTGGTTACCACAACCCAAATCTCTAAAAGTGTTAAAAGAACGCCCACTCCAAAATAAATGTTATTTGATATTTTCCTTAATATGCAACATAACTTGATGAAATATGGCGCATCAAACGCGTCTTCATGACCTGCATTTGGTGGTCTCGCCACTTCGGCACATACTAAGAAAATCGATTCTTCACAAAAACGACAGAAGTGTGGGCCAAAGTATTGAGACCATCAAATGCAGCTGAAAAAAGACTCGTTTGATGCGCCATATTTCATTAAAATCAGTTACATAATAATGACAATATAACAGAATACGTACTTTGAATCGGAAGCGCTTTGGGAAGTTTCAGTATTTGTTATTGTTGTTGTAACCACGTGATCATGCTCCTTGACATAGTAAGGGATCACATGGTTTTCAAACGTTTGCGAATCTCATTTTCAGATATGACGTCATCTGTGACGTATTTATTATAATAAATTTCCTTTACCATCTTCCTAACAACCGAACGGGTTTTTATACTATATATGGGTGCTCTAAAAGTTATTTACAATAACACAACTTTCACGCAGACTCGAGTACCATTTCGTTCTTAGATTTCCTGCTCTATATGTTTAGTTATGTTCCGCATTTGCTACGCTGTGTTTCATAATTAATCGGTCATTCCGTTTGAAGGTTATAATTATTAAAGAAACTCGACTGTAAAAAAACGTGAAAGTAAATGTAAATGGGTTTAACGTCCCAGCAACAGCTAAGGTCATATAGAGACGGGACCACAGTTTCATGTCTCATCCGACAGACCAGTGGGATGAAATACAATGTTAGTTTTTATCACGCCTAGTGTGATGACTGAACTCACAACCTCCTGCATTGAGGTCCAATGCCTTATCCCCCAGTCCACGATCCATCCATAAACTCAATCCCTAAACTGGACCGTAAACATATCTGAAACATGACGTAACATCGTTCGGAAGCCACGTGATCCCACACACTGTGTAAGTAACAATTTCCACCAATGTTGAAGGTCAATGCTATATAGCTAAGCATAGTACGAAGACACTGAATGGAACACTTCTGTAATTGTATAATTAACATTTTGGGAAATCTGCCTCTTTAATACATGGCATAGTTGAGGTTGCATTCAACTTGCTAAAATGAGACGCCATGGCGTGTCACATATAATGGTATTATTGAACACCATGACACACTACAATCAACACCCAGTACCTCCGTTATGTGGCTGTGACTAGATAAATGTGGCTTATACGTGTTGCGACCAAGGTAGATGCAGAGCAGCCTGTACATCCGCAGTGTGATCAAAATCTGCAATGTTCGCCTGTCCATCAAACACAAGTCATGTTTCTAACAAGCAATATAGATCGTTACCAGGGTACACAACTGTGCTACTTGATCTGGAGTTACATTGGTCATACATCCCATAAGCCCATAATTTCTGCAGTCACAGCCACATATGAGACACGTCATGTGATGTTGTACATGTACCTAAGAACATGTGGGATATCTTATGAAAAATAATTACAAAATTTACGATATTTCCCGTAACACAATTTTCATACCAAATTCGGAATTATATTCATCTTTGGACGTCCTTTAGGGAAAATATCACAGTTTCTGTAAGTATATTTCATGAAATATCGCACACGTACGTACAAAGTCACATGGCGTCTTGTATGAACTGACACTCTGTGTAATACTTCAGTTATGATGTTTTTACCCCGCGACACCCAGTGACAAGCACGTCTTCGCAGCCAAAACAAACGTGTTATCAACCTTATTTCTACAATCTCAAGGGAATCAAACAGCTATGCTGCTACAGGTAACGCACTGGTGCCACTCCGCGCCGGAGTAAGCTGTTTCACGTCGAGACATGCACCGGTTTCCTGACGATTATATATGTTTATTCTGTATCTTCTGCATGTAGCTGCCTGGGAATATGTCAGGAATCCGGTACCTATTTCGACATGAAACAGTTTACGCCGGCTCGGAGTACCACACCAGTGTAACTGCAGATATATATACAATCTTCTTAGCTTTTATATTGTATCAACTTTCCTTCGAAGTGAAACATAAATCATCTAGGGTATCACAAAACTTGGGGGTGGGGCGGGGATATATATTTATCGAGGAGGCATGGATCCTAATATGTGGGTGAAAAAAAAAACAACAACAGGTATGTATGGGAAAAACTGACATGTCAGTTTTTTCCTATACATACCTGTTGTTGTTTTTTTTCACCCACATATTAGGATCCATGCCTCCTCGATAAAAATATATCCCACGCCCACCCCCACCCGCCCCACGACAGTGTCCATATCAATGAGGAAAAACAGTTCTGTTTTCTACATTTTGTTGGAAAAAATGGGCTCCTTATTTACTACAAACATTATAATTTTAACCAAGAGTTGACTCATTGTTGTTTACGAATGGAATGGAATGGAATGGCGTTTAACGGCCCACAAACACAAACGAGTATCATTTAGAGCCAACCAATTTAGATAAAGAACACTTATATATTTTATGAAATAACAACTTTCTACTCTATGGCTCATATTGCCAGTGAATGAGTGAATGTGCACAAATGTGTCATAAAGTGTAATATGACGTTTAATATGTACACAAGTCAGATCTGTCGGTGTGACGTTATTTGTAGATTCGGAGTCATTGCTGTCCATTACCCACACGGAGACACGGTGATATTCGAGAACACAACGGTCTATCGACCTTTCATTGATACACTCGCTCACGGATATGACGCCTGCTGCTCTACAGATACAACTCTGTGTTACCGGTACTACCAGATAAATCCACCAGACGACTGTTCCCGCTATGGCGCAAGTGACGAAGGTACAGTCTACACTTGGTTACTCAAAGTTCAGGGGACTGAGGGAAATACTTTTAGTCAGGGACCGTACATATAATATTCGTCCCAGTTTGAATTGACGAATATTTGAGTCAACGAGATTTGTTATGTAGGAAAACATGCACTTGGAACCATGGAATTGACTTTGAGTTAACAGTAGTTTGACTTAACCCTTTGAACCCAACAACCTGCTATAGCGGGCTTTGCTCTGGCTCAGCCAACCAAACTGCTTGATAATATGCACACTATTCAAGTATTTGGAAAGAAAATAAATACAAAGATTGGCAACATTACTACAGGCGGTAGTGAAGCTATACTAGCATACAGTCCTCACTAGTTACTTCAAACTCTCTTAACCATTACCCCTAAGTAACTGGAATGGATTTTCCATTGTTAATTTTGCAACCAATTCAACCGCCACAAAATGATTTTCAGACTAGTCCATTTATGAAAAGGGGGCGTTTTTGTTCATAAACATATAACAATTACTTGCAAAAAGTGCAGATCATGATGAGACGGCTCGTAACGAGCCGGCTCATCTGGATCTACACATTTTGCCAATACCACTATACAGGCCTGTGGTGTTGAAAGGGTGGGAATTTGTTCAATGAACCTTACATACCCGGCTATAGACACCATTTCTGATTATGTATTATCGTTTCAGCCCAGTCATACGGTGATCCTCAGCTGACAACGTTAGACGGACGTGTGTTCTCGTTTAACGGCCGGGGAGAGTATATCCTCATGAGAGTGAAGCACGGGTGTGTATAGTTGTTGAGCTAGATCTATTGACTTACAAGTCGCCCTGCGTTACAGACAGGGAATATCATAATGGAACATAGAACGTTTGCAACCTTTGATGACCGTGATCATTATAAAGAATGTCATACATTAATCGGACTATAAACTACTTGTACCTATGCACTTACATATTTGTTCCTGGTTCGACAAAATAACGATTGCCTATCGTTACGCATCGTTTGCACATCGTTTTCATTTTAGAAGACAGTCATCGTTTGTTTAAACGTGTCCAACGCTGTAAAACCATGTTTTATTGAGACCGAAGACAAAACATAAAATAACAGCAGACAACATGTTTCCCGCCTTTCAATGCTGAATTGCATTCTGCCGTCTGTTTTTTTTATCTCCATTTTTCTCATCAACAACCTGGTTTGACAGCATTTTAAAATCATTTCCAATATTCTGAAGTGTTGTCAAACCATGCTTTATTGAGACAGAAAACAAAACATAAAACATCAGCAGACGACATTTTCCCGCCTAATTGTTAATACACATGTATGTCTCAGTGGCCTGGAAGTTCAAGCGCGGACGGAGTTGGCAGTCCCGGGCAATTACGATGCTACTGTGTTTGTGGCCTTCGCAGCAAGGGTGAGTAAATAGACGACCATATACAATGTACATGTATGAGACACGCAATGCGGTTTTGTACATTTGTGTAATTTCATGAAATACGTTTAAATTAAGTCAAAAGTTGACAAACTTTTCAGAGTACATGCGGAATTATATGGTATCTCTTCTTAGGTACAAAATCACATGACTTGTCCCATATGTGCTATTCCTTCAAAATAAAAAATGTATTGGAACAACTACAACAATAATAATAATATCATGGCACAACTACATATATTATTAAACTGACTTAAACGTAATTGTAACCATAATGTTAATCAATGACGAAGTATTCGCTACAAATCATAATGCATGTACATCTCCATACATTTGATTCATTGATGGACAGTATTATGTCTGTTCAATAACAATGCCATGTATATACAGGTGGGAATGTACCAGCTGGGAAAGCACTGAAATAATGCTACCTTTCCGGCACTGAAATCACAATATCCTGATCTGATACCCTCCCACCTTCCAGTAGCACATTTCACACAAATGTCAAAGTATACTTATCTTGCTAAGTACACTTTGAGGGAGAAATTTTCAATCTAAGGATAAATTTATTATTTTATTATACTGAATGTATTACATTATCACATCCGTTTTGGCTGTGATAATGTAATACATTCAGTATAGTAATTCTGCTTTCTTTTAATCATCAAATATATGCAGTCGATAGTTCTATATGAAATAATGCATTTCGGGAAAAATAAATGATTACTCCCTCAAGTATGCTTAGCTACATAAGTATGCTTAGAAATGTTGGTGAAATCGGCTACAGATATGCAATTATAAATCACTTTGTTTGTAATGAAGGAAAACCAAGGAGACATAGTGGAAATTGCGGTTGACCCAACATCAAAACTGGCAAAGATCTACATAAACGGCGATCTTCGCGGGATGTCACATGACCCGGACCTCCAGATCACCACGGCAACCGTGGCCGTACACAGGCCGACAATCACGTCACTGGTCGTTGTATTCCCTTCCGGCATTGCGTTAGAGGTACTGATCATCGACCATACCAGAAACATTATCAACAACCTACGCGGACGCATAACATGTTTCTGACCATACCAAGTTCTTTCTCTGTTAGGCGTCCGAGTTGGTTGTTGAGTATAGTTCTGTGAAACAACGAACTATGTATTCTATGTTACAATGTTTTCTGGTGAAGTAAGTCATGAATTTACACTTAATAAGTTTAATAAGAGTATTTTTTCTAAAATTGCTGGCAGCTATGTTCACCTCCTATGTGCAAATGGTGTGGGAGTTTTAAACATAAATTTGCCTTCGTAGTTTGCAAGACCTTGTTTGCTTTTACCGGATTCGTAGGTAGATGTTGGTCATCTGGGTGGATGCTTAACAGAGAACAAATGACACGGCCTTATCATGTAATCGGTTTCCAACAACCATGCCTTAAACATTATTTATTGACTCAAGTAACATTTCATAAAACAATAGATGAAAAGTAAAGTAAACTCACATTTAGTATAGTTTCAAATGTAAACATAACGATGTTTCTGAAAGAAATAACTGCATTAACATTGTGTATATGCATTGATATAACAACATTTTCCCTATTGCAGATAAGCATCGACTGGTTGTTGAGTATTAACATCAAAACTCGCAGAAGCCAAAACCTGCATGGCAATGTTAAGGGTCTCCTGGGTAACTACGACGGTAGCCCTGACAACGACTTCATCCTGAGGAATGGAGTAACACTGTCTGTTACATCTACTGAGGAACAACTGTACACCTTCGGACAATCGTGTATGTGTCTAATCGTTAATTGTAGGCATCATACCTTCGAATCCAACCGTTAGTGTTACCATTCTCTTGCTTAACTACATGACACTGATCTATTATCATTATACTTATCATTAAAATTAAATAAGTGAGCAAAATCGTGGGAATAACAGTGTTTTAAACCTAGCCAGTATGCATATGTGGCCAATTTGTATTATGTGGTACTTAATTGTTTAATATATTGTCTATGCACATTATAAAGAATATTCAAAGTGCATGCGTCCAAGAAGAATATATGTAGAATAGACTTGGAAAATGAACCACTGTACCCTATCTGGATTGTGTGTACATCTACATATTTACATTTCACATTGCTGTTATACAATAGTCTTTATATTGCATGCTCGGGCTCTGCTGGTATATGTACTAGAGTACTATGATGATTACAGTGTGCATATACTACAAACAAGGACATGTATCTATTGTTGTTTTTATAAAGTAGATCAAGTTGATGCACGTTCACACTCATCTGGATAGGTTATAATGAATGGACGATACTTTGTTTGCATTAACATTGTCCACAATATGACCTAGACATGTGGTAATTGTTTCTGATGCTATATGCAATATGTTTATGTCATTTGTATTGCATTGTGGCACAGATGCGCATTAACCCGAATTGTGTGTCTGTAACGCCCTCAGTCTGGTTAATGCAGCTGGCTGCGGCCAGCCATCAGCATTGTCACACTGTTCCCATGAATCCACAGCGATGTTATTAATAACGATTACAGTGTCAAGTTTGTCGTGTCTATACCTGTTCAGGAGTTACACGTACACGTTACACGTACAGCGAGGATTTATTGAAGGTTCCTAAATGAAACAAACTAAAACTAATGTAAAATGCGTTGACAACTATCGTTTGTACAGCGATATGCATAGAAACAATTATCATTTGCGTTTTTCGAACGTGAAAACAATATTTTCGATTCTATGCGCAGCTTTCAAATATTTAAACGCCGGTTGTTTCTTTCAACGCATCGTATTAATATGGTTGTCTTTGTTTTTAATTAGAAAACGATGGTTTGGTGGTTTCAACGTGTCATAAATTATAAGTTCGTAAATGGTATCAACATGGTGTGCAAACGATAGTCAATCGTTAGTTTGTGGAACCAGGAATAAATCCGACTGTACTGTGAATATCGCATTTGGCCAATCGTGTCGTAATACGTCACATACATTGTCAGGGGCCGTGGACAGTGAAGGTGAATCACTATTCACCTACCGGGAGGAGATATTTGACTTCTACAACAACCGAAGTATAACACCAACACGTTTCCTCGGTGATCTTGTGGATAATTTGCCAGAATTGTTCAAAGGCTATAGGTATGTCTGATATGTGGCAATGACTGGAGAAATGTTTGTGATCAGTGTAGCTTCTGATAAAATAGCACAGTCCTGTAACCTGACAACGATCTATATTGCTTGTTAGAAGCATGACGGGTGATGAAATGGCGGACAGTCCATATCCTGATCAGACTAATCAGCAACACTGGTCGCAAAACCAATAAGCCACAGCCTCATATTACCTCTTTTGAGTTCTTCCCTTCTCTATTGTATTTGAAAGGATCAGTGGATGAAGGGTGCTAACTCTCCGATGATTAAATACGACTATGTATTGCATCGTATCACCTTGTTCAACACAGCTGTAGCATAATGCCGCTGTATATATATACGACAAATTATACTTTCAAATTGAACCAGGGTTTCATCTATTAACAGCCACCAAGAGATCGGCGGATTTTACAAAGCATGTCGTGGCAGTGACGAGTGTTTGATAGACATCGCCGTCTTTGGTGACAAACACGTTGGCGAGATGGCCCGGGCTAAGGAAAGACAGTATAGGTCCAGTCGCAGTTTGGCAGGTACATACAGCATTACTATGCGACAAATGTTAATGTTACGCCCAGCGCATTGTGTAGTTGTGCAGATCTATCAGGTCATAGTATTTACTTATACATATCATTCACATACTTATTGCAATGTGCATGTATTTTTATGAACCGTAAGGAAAGTAACATGGTCCAATGTGTGTAGTATAACTATATGGCCCACACATCATTGAATATGCCAAATGCAAATGTTATTTTATAACAACGTAACTTCATTCGGTTACCTTTTGTTGCATCAGTGTTATACATCTTTATTTAAATTTGTTAGTTTACCTAGTGTTAAACCTTATGTGGGACCGTATACCGTTACTCTTTGTTTGCACGTTTGTGACTGGTTGAAGATTGTTCGATCACCGCTGTACGCTGACCTAAGTATGTATTTAAATATTACGTCATATTTGACACAGTCAAGATTCTGTACCGAAGAAGATCATCTGAAGATGTGCGATATTTCATGAAAAACATTTACAAAATTTACGAATTTTCCGTAAATTAGGTATAAGGAAGTTAACGACATTTTCAGTCTGAGAGCAAATGTGGAATAACATTCCGTTTGTGCTACGAAGGTTTTGTGAGCTCTCGACCTCATTACAACAAATATCACAGTTTCTGTAAATACACGTATATTTGATGAAAAAGCGCATGTTTTTATGTAATCATTTCAGCCAAGCTCGTCTTCTCTTTTACAGCAAACAGACCACCATCATTTGAAAGCCTGCCAGACTCGCTCCAGATGTCGCCACATATGCAAAGCCTGACCATTGACTTCAATAACCACATACACGATGACCATGATCCGCCGGCGGTGCTCAGTCTGGCCGTCAAAACAAACCTTCCGCCAGCCGACTTCACATTCGGTAAGAAATCGTCTTGCATACACATATCTGTACGTAAATGTGGCTGTGATTGGAGAAATTTCCTTTATGGGCTTTGTGACCAGTGTCGCTCTTGATCAAATAGCACACTCATGTAGCACGATAGCGGTCTGTGTTGCTTTTTAGGAACACGAGGGGTGTTTCATTGATGGAATGGCGAACAGAGACGATCTTATCAGACTGTGCGGATCTACACTGGTCGCAAAACCCATAAGCCCCATTTCTCCAATCACGGCCACTGATCAGTTCGACAATCTGGCTGTGATTTGAGAAATTTTGTTTATGTGATTTATGGCCAGTGTAGCTCCTGATCAAAAGCACACTCATGTAGCCTGATACAAATCGATGCCTCTTGTTAAAACATGACGGGTGTTCAGTATAAACATACATGTAGTTTATTCAATAACCATTTACATCAATTTAGATAAAGGTGGGCTTGAGCTAAAGGTAACACTTAGTGCACTTAGCGTGCACGAGATTTAAACGACAACTTGCACTTTATCGTGCACGTTCGTGAACTTATCGCTTACATTCGTGAACGAGGTCGTGCGCTACAGTGTACTTTATAGCTCATTGTAGTGGATGTACACTCCAAGTGTACAGGTATCTGCATATTTCTCATGAACTATTTTTAAATTAGTTGTATTCGGCCAGGGTACATGTGTTGGTGATGTTGATACACAATGTGAAGAGGAATGGAACGAAATATTCCTCTTTTTATTATAGTACAGTCTGATCAGGATATGCACTGGCCGCCATTCCACCCTTCTAATAAGTAATATAGATCATTACAGACAACAGGTGTGTATTTGATCAGGAGCTACACAGCTGATAAATCGCATATTATTACGTCTCATTTCTGCAGTCACAGCGGCATGTATCGTACAGTAGATTGCTGGCCTCGAACTTGAACATGTTCATTTGTGTACTGTTTGTCTACTGATTTGAAATATATCATCCGGAGTGCGTGTCATGTTTTTAACATGATGATGTATATCGTTTGTTTGTGTAAAGTCGTGTATTCATGTGTCTTCTTCAGGTATCGTGTTCTCTATTTTTCAGATGTAGCTTCAATGCTATTTAAATGGACACCCATCTTAGCGAACAGACGGACGGCAATACATGTGTTGTTTGTACTGATGGATAGCCTGAATGCAACGTCGATATACTGGCCGTACATTCTGTTCTGTGCGTGCGAGCAGGAAACACAGTGCGACTACGGGCGAACGTTGAGGGTATACACAGAAGGTATATATATCATTATGCGTATACATATAAGACTCGCCATGTGATGTTGTACCTTCGGACAACTGCATAATTTCATGAAATACCTATACAAAATTTAAAATATTTTCCGTCAATGGCGTCAAAAGTTGACAAAATGTTCAGAGTACATGCGGAATACATGTACTTTTGTAAACTTTTGACTTTATTTATGAAAGATATTGTACATTTTGTAAACGTATTTCGTGAAATTACGCAGATGTCCGAATATACAAAATCACATGGCGTGTCTGATATGTGGCTGTAACTGGCGAAATGGGGCTTATTGAATTTGTGACCAATGTAGCTCCTGATCATGTAGCGCACTACAGTAGCCTGATAATGATATAATGTGTTTGTTAGAAACATTACGGGTGTTTCATTGATTGAATGGGAAACAGTACATATCCGTATCGGACTGTGCGGATGCACAGGCTGATCTGGATCTACACGGGTCGTAAAACCCATAAGCCCCATTTCTCCAGTCACTGCCACATGTTCATTTTTATATACGAATACTGTGTATAAAATCATCTGGGTATGGAAGGTGTTCGAGCCAATTCCCACACTTAAATATCAGCCGAATGAATTAATAAAATCATGTTTTAACTGCTAGCTGAAATCAAGAGAAGCATGATACTCGTCAAAACGACTGACAGAAAATATGTTCACAAAAGACATGTGCCTGTGTAATTAGTATTGTATTTGCGAGTTTACGTCAAATATAAATATTATGGTCATGATTATTAAAGCTTTATCTACACAGGCTAGTATGGTATACTGCATTATATGTAGGATAAATTAAAATTTTAGTTTCCTATAGTGAACTAATTCATACATGTACCGTGAAACCGATCTACAACGGACACTCTGGGAGGTCCCCAGAATGTCCGGTTTAGAGATGTTCTACTGTACATGTATATCTACTTTATTACTATTTCAAGACATGCAAGTGTACTTTGGCATCATGTATAAAGCTATCATAATTGATAAATAGTCATTAGACCAATCACAGTTAAGAACTTGGACGTTAACAGTATGTCCGGTTTAGAGAGGTTGCACTGTACATGGTCGACCAAGTTAAGATTGTCCGGTCAATAAAATGCACGATAACAATTTCAGATCACTACTCACTGGCCACGTGTAATTGCCCAGAAACCGCCATTGGCAACTTCTGCGAGACGCCGGTGAATAGCTGCCGAACGATAACCTGCTACGAGGGTCTCTCCTGCGACGGGAGGCGTGGCATAACCACCCCATGCGGCGCATGTCCGGCTGGAATGATGGGTGATGGACGCAGCTGTTTCCCCATTGGTATACGTGTGACGTGTACATGTATAGCTTATGTTAAGCAAGAACGACATGTACACTGTAGTTAATAGTATGGTAGTTATATAATAATACGTAGTATTCATTTCAGCAGCTAATTATATATGCATGCGGAGTTCTATTAGTTGCAGGTGCACAAAAGACAAATATGGTAGAAGACCGGGTGAACGGAGGAAGACCTTAGAGTAACATAATACGGATGTTTGTTTTAGATAGAAGGATGTGCCTCTCATACTGATCACAATTATTGTCCCACGTCTGTTCATATTGACTTTTTGACCTGTATTATTATGCCAACTGGAGATCACATGGATATGCAGATTGAAATAACGTGTTTGTAGCACGGTTTGTCCGTCGCTAAAGCTCGCGGATTATCACATCGTACTGGTGAACGAACTGAACTCTAATTTCTGCTTATACATTTTAAACCGTTAATCGACGCCTTCATCGTCACTCTGGTGGCGGAATACAATTATAACATAATTATTCATTATTAAGGTAAGGTCAGGTCGTTAGATTATTATATATTCATTATTAAGGTTCGATAAGGCGGTTGCACACCCAGCATGATTTGGAACCAAAGTCTAAGCTGGCTAGTGGAGGACTGGAACTCAAGAACTATGTCCACCGTCGAGTTTGATGAAGCACCACCCACACAAGTGAGCAGGTAAATATACAAAACAACGTTCATTGACGTGCCTGCTTAAGCAGAAGGAGCGACAATAGTCGTCGCTTTTTAAGTCGTCGTCCTCGTCAACAAGTTTCTTCATCAGCGTAAAACTTTAATAATTCTTTACGGATGTTTTCAATAGTTGAATACTTGATACGTGTGCGCATATGGAACACACTCATACCGCCATTAACATGACCTTTTATACCTTTACATTTTTACGGAAACAATTAGCCATTTTTTTGCGTCATGATATAACTATACTATTACATAGTGGATTGCTTCAATATTTGAACACTTAATACATGTAAGCATTTGGAACACATTCATGCTGCCATTAACATGACCGTGACCATTTTCGTGCCCATGATTATGTTACGGTCAAATGCCTCGGTAGGCGCGACACCGCTTCCGTGGCGGAATTCTTGTATATAATTTAACAGTGTGTATCTATATATGCATTACACATAGTTAAGTATTGAAACTAACAAGTATATGTTGAATACTATAGCTCACGAAAGTTTGCTAAATATGTGTAAAACAATAAACTTATTACTTTG
>CM055270.1:66220742-66245742 GCA_029237695.1 Conchocele bisecta | reverse complement strand
AGCTCATGTTTGGCTAGTACATTCAAGCACACTGGCATGAACACAACGTTGTAGTTATAGTTCGGGGTAATCGCCATGAATTCGGCACATCGTGTTAGTTTTACTTGGTTGTTTTATATTATAACCTTATATGGTCCAGCTTTCAGAAAAGTCCGGTGCCATTTCTTTCCAATAAAGTTCAAGGTCATTGAACAGCAAGACACATTCGATGGTATATATACTTTTAAAACATATTCATTAATACATTTGGCATACGAACAGTCATGTCTCATAACGTTTATATTTGCTTATTGCTACCTATTAATATATAATAAATTAATTCGAACGCAGTTCATCATGATTGGGTATATGCAATAGGTAATGTGTACGCGTGTCATGCTGCTACCATTGTGTATTGTGTACATATATATGTTAGTGGGTTCCTTGGTCTCCTCTCTGTATCTTCTTTTTTTAGTTTTGATAAGGTCTTCCGGTTAACACCGAAAATCTAAACATTATATATATAACTGTATCCAATGTTTTTGGTAATGTAGTATAATCATTATTATTTATTGGTGGGACCGTTCTCGGTTATTTCCACACAGGACCCACATTGAGATAGCATCTCCCCCATAATATATAACCGTGACGGTGTCTAATTCCCCGAGTAAAAGGATATGTACGAAATCCAAATGAGGATTGATTCAGTTAACCAGATACCATACTATAGTATATGTATTGTCAGCTTCTGTCGTGTAATACTATATAATCACCAACTTATCCAAATAGCAACTGTCACATAAGATATGACTGAAACGATGCATTACAATGGTACTTAACTAACAAATCATACCGAACAGCACTTATCCACAAACGTCTCAGCTTTCTTCAAAATAAAGATATCAGGTCATATTTATTTCCTAATGTATACTGGCTACCAGCAACTTGTTGTGCTATCCAACTATGTTCAATAATTATAGTTTATTGCATAAACCTGGCTCTTGATATCTAACAGACAAGCAGTGTCAAAATACAAGCATTATGCCAGATAATTGACACGGTTAGCATGCATTGCATACATTTTCCATTGCAACGGATATCATACAAGAACGTGGCCAAGCCCACAATTAACTCTGAATACAGAGCATGTTGACATATGCTCTTACTTGTATAATATAAGCTCATAAAAATAGCATATACTTATACTGGTTAAGTGTCTCGTTAAAAATGCTGTCCTCCTACCATGCGTATTGTATAGTATAAACATGTTGACATTATTTTCCATCAGTCTACGGTCCATATGGTTTACTGCTTTCTATTATACACTTATAAATGAACAAGCGATGGTTTTGCAAATAGACAAATAACCCAGTCTAGTGACCTTCATTATGAGGCAGCTTATCGTTACTGAAACAATTAAATTACTTCAATAACCAGTATCTGTTTCAACTCGCTAACTGAATTCTAAACATAGCATATGATATGCAAATATCATTCTTGAAATTGTTCTACTTTTCTGAATACAGTGCATGTATCCGATTCAACATAGCACAGCTATTAATTTCACATTTTGGAAAATATTATATCGTTGTAAATACGTATACTATAGTTTTGTATATACGGTACATTGTACTGGTGAACACTAATTTAGTCTATGCATGTTTCATGAATATCAAAAGTGCTATAGAACTCTACCTGCCATTAATGCAGCACATAAGCAGCGCCGTATAACCAAAATATTAGTCACTGGTATGGGATACACTTGAGCACTCTATAAATCTATTTAATGTATGTGAACACCGAGTCAAGTGAGAAACTCATTATAACCAAAATGACAATTAGTTAAGTATGTTCGAAAATCTGAGTAAATATAACAGCCATACACTGAAAAGTAGCGTGTGTTTCTGCTAGTAAGATGCAGAATATCTACTATTCCGATCTTCTGAGCAACGTATACGGTTATCAGTTCAATACGAACGGCAAATTATCATATCCATATCATTTTTCTGACACCAAGAATGCGTGAAGTTCAATGACCTTGAAATGACCTTGACCCAAAAAGGAAAAAATGGCACCCGTATTTTTTGAAAACCTTATACATTCAAGTTTATAAAATCATCGGGTGCCAAAAATTAACACGAGGTTCTGGATTCGTATAGCCTGGTCACAAACGTATTAACTGTCAAACGACGTATTGTCATATATAAAAGAATATACAGTGTAGAACCAAATGTGTTTTGTCTCTGCGATAATGTGAAAATAGGTTGTCCAAAAATTATAATAGCAATTGTGCCCATGACAGATAAAAGTACCCTTAAAACCTTTTTAACCAGTATTATCACAAATAAACTTGTGCATTAACAGTTTGCTCATGGCCTACATTGTTTATACTTGTCAATATTGACAATCTTTCACATTCTGTCCCAGCAGGATCTGTTCTTTATATTTGTTCAAATAGACGACACAGTTCATTGATTGAAAAGTGAAACTGAATGCGTTTAACGTCCCAGCAACAACTACGATCATATAGAGACGGGACCACAGTTTAATGCCTCACGGGACAGACCAGTGGGATGGAAGCACTACAAATGTATGTTTGATGCCAAATGCGAGGTTTGAACCAACAACCACCGGATTGGAAGTCAGGTGTTCTAACCACTAGGCCACAACATCCCTTTGATTGATTGAATACTTCATTAGGGTTTTACATACACCTGTTGAATGAGGTGATATGTGGCTGTGATTGCAAAAATGGGGCTAACAGTATTTGCAACCAGTGCACACCCAGACCAACCTGCATCCGTGTAGTCTTGTCAGGGTCTGCAGTATTTGCCCTTCAGTCACCCATCCTGCTATTCTCATCTGGTGTTAGGTTCCTTTAACCCTTTCAATACTGCGGACCTCTATACATTTTGTGGTGTTTGCTGTCAGTTTAGATCCAGATGAGCTGGCTCATAACGAACCGTCTCACCAGGATCTGCACTCTTTACAAGTTATTTTCTAATTAGAACAACTAGAACATGTGTTCATATAACATGGATGCCCGACATACCGCTTTGATAGTAAACGAGGTAAAATGCCTGGTCGAAAAGGGGGTCGAATCAAAAGTGGAACTTTGCGCATCTACTCATCATAAGGAAGCTACATATCAAGTTTCAGGTCTGTAGCTATTACGGTTTAAGCTTTACGAGTTACAAGGCAAAAATGGAAAATTGCGTATTGAACGGGAGTTGATAATCCATGGCCCGGGGTCGAATGAAAAATCAAAAGAAACAGCACATCTACTCATCATAAGGAAGCTACATACCACGTTTCAGGTATGTAGCTATCACTGTTTAAACGTTTTACTAGTTACAAGGTTGATGATAGAAGGACTGACGAACAGACAGGCATAATGGATGGGACGGATGGACAAGAGTAACATTAAATGCCCCCTACACTATCGTGGTGGGGCATAAAAACACCACCTTTTATATATTTTGTGACTATTGGGTTGGTTGCAAAATTAACGTATCAAAATCCATTCCAGTTAATTAGAGTTAATACGAAGGAAACTTGGTCGTTAAGTGACTCCTCAACCCCCTACAGACCATAAAGCCAACATTTGCAGACACTGTAGATCCAGAAGAGCCATCTCATCAAAATGTACAGTATTTTAATATTTTGTTACCACCTTTGATAGTAAACATGCTCAAATAAAAACTTTAACCAAAGGAAATAGCTAAACAAAATTAACCAAAGGAAATAACTGTAAATATTTCAAGTGTAGGTCAATGTCAATTTGATTTATTGGTTGATTAATGATTGATTATTGGCGTTTAACGGCCTGTCAACAGATAATGTAATTTAAGGCGGTGCAAGCAAGTTGGACTATCCCGTATTTAACCTGTCCATAATGAGGGAAATTCCCAAAATCAGAACTCAATATTTACAGAAAAATATATATTCAGTCCTGAAATTAGAATATCCTGACCTGATGCCAGGTCCATTCCACACCACAGCCGCTTAGTTCCAACCCCAAAAGTAATATGATCAGAACTAGTAGTATTACTTTAATTAATGGGACATAGCAGGATTAAGCTCTCACGTATCAGAAGGCCGAGAATGTACATGAGGGCTAAACCATGCAATTAGGCATTCGGGTACGGATGAACCCCGATCATTAAATTACCCTTCGCGTGCTCCCGACCAACCACCCACTTGCGGTGCACGTTCCTGGCTCATGATATTGTGCAAGGATGGTGGCTGTAGGCCGAATATTATTTAAGATAAAAGCTCAAGCAAAAGCTTTAACCTTGTGACTGCCGGACTAGGGCAACACCAAATGCCCCCTCCACTATTGCGGTGGGGCATACACATATTGCTATGAGTGATGAACTAGCCAATAAATAGTATGAAACAGTCTATGACAGTTACTTAGGGTTGACATATTCAGGGAAGGACTCCGAGGAACATGAATACACCATACAAGACACGCAATGTGATTTTGTACATCACAAGATGTGCGACTTTTTTTTATAAAAAAACTATTTACAAGCACTGTCATATTCTGTAAAGTATATCGAAAATTAACGCAAATGCTTATTAATTCTATTTTGCATTTGATCTGCATTTCGTCAATTTTCGACTTTGTACCCAAGTACATGTGTAATTATTCATGAATACTATTTATAGAAACTGTGATATTCTGTAAGTGACGTCGAAAGTTGGCAAAGTTGTCTTAGCAAATGCGAAATTCAATACTGTATTTGCTCTGAACATTTTGGCAAACTTCGACGTCAGTGACAGGAAATATCGTAAACTTTGTAAATAATGTTCAAGTCATATCGCACATCTTCTTATAGTGTATACGGTTATGTATATTTGCATTTTTTTTTTGCTATCTACATTTATAATGCAGATGGAATGGGTTTTTTTTTCGGCTATGCCATCTACATACTTCAAATAATAAAACTGAGGTTGGTTCCACTTTTTCTGATAGCTGGTATGGCGGATATTTTGTTTTCAAAATGGCCACTATGCAAATAATATTTATTATGTCTTCACTACGTACTGTTTGTAGTAAAGTATATTTATAGTTAGGTTGTGTTGACTGTTTTGCTACGTTCTCGGAACAAACGTTTTTTATATCATCAATGAAAACATGAGTTGTTCCTATTGTATTCTAATTTTCAAAATGGCTGCCGTGAAAATAATATAATTCTTATAATCATGCACAAACCATTTGGACTGATTTTCCCAGATTATAATCATTATTGAAAGTAAATTATATATGACTAAAGTCAATTTCAAGTCACTGTTTATGACAAACATGTTATAATTCCAAATGGCCACTGTGTGTATGCAGCAATTTTCTTAATTATAGATACAGTGCTTTCAATCAGTTTCATCACCATCTGCGTTAGAGTCTCCATCTTGTTGGTGTTCATGAAAGGCAGTGCTGGCACAATCACACTCAAAATGCGGTCAAAGGAGTTGCTTACACAAACTATATACCCTATGCAAACTTGTATGCATGAAAGTGCAGATTAACTGTCGAAATGTCAGTATGTATGTGATTAACTGACTTTTTCGGCATTAAAACGCCATGTGCACATGTTCAGTATGTGTAGACGACGTGTGTAAAATGTCAGATTGGTTTCCATAACACTGTTGGAGAGGTGGAATACACTCTATACATAATACAGAATTATATGCATGAAACTGTAGAAAAATGACCACGTTGAAAAGGCAGTATTGTTCCATGGTCATTGTCATTATTTTCGAATACCATATGGTCTTAAGATATCACAACTCCTGAGTCAATATACCAGTGATAAGTGCATTGATGTCCAAATTGCGTTTCACTTGTTGAAATTGTAATTGTATGTCTTGGCAAAGCCAGAGACACTGCATTATGGTGTGCCACAAATTCAAGACAATGGCTAATACTTCCATATCATTGATTCTCGCATAAAATTAATATACTCATGATTGAACATGAATAATGAGGCATGTTATTTGGCCGGAAACGGTTTCGTTATGTGTACGGACTGACTGTTCAAGTGGAGTAAGATCGCTTGCCTCTCATATCCATTAAACAGATTCTCTATTCATGTCGTCACAGATTACATGATATTTTACTGCCGCTGAAACAATATGGCCTGTCCATGAAACACGTTTCTGTCAAAAACGTACTACTTACTGATACGCTATCCCACGAGTCAGTAACAAACATATATTCTAACTTTATTAAGGGTATGAACTCACAGGTACATGTAGTATTTGCGAACTAACCTGTCAGTGATCACGAGTTGCAAGAAATTGCAAACTTGACTGAGTAAAATGCACAATTGAGTCTAAATGGATAACTCAATTTCAGAATGCAATGTCCGCAGAAAATAGTGGTGTAATGGGATTACAGAGATAAACTGAAAGGTTATAAACACATAATTCTGACTCCTCTCGAGTCCAAAATGTTGCAAGCCGTGCATAATGGCCATCTCGGCATTCAGACATTATATGAGCGCAATATATTATGTTCTGGTAAAATGGTAGGAAGATTGAAGATAGAAACCGAAAAGCCAAAGAAACTCTGATATCACACCATGTACCAGGTCACACATGAAAAACTCTTGCTACAAAGATTTCTACATGGAATGAGAAGAATTTCTGGTAACTGTTAACAAAAACAGTCACACAACATGAACTCCAAAATGGCCATTGGACAGTTGAAAGGGATTTACCGTAAGCATTGTGTACCAAGTACACATGTGTCAGATGAAGTAGCAAATATCTAGTGGGTTAACTGGGCGAACAGTAATCATTGTGAAACATAGTTTCATAAAAACAAATGGTGAATGTACATACCTATATTTGGGTATACTGGACTATCAAAATTCACATAGCCGGAATGGTCACCTGCACAGTTATTGATGGGACAGCAGCTTCTGTCCAGTTTACAGAGCACTTGTGAGCATGTTTCGTTTTGTGACAAGATCAGATCCAGTCATCAACAGAGCAAGAAACACTATGATAAAATCATATTAGCTTTACAATTACAATAGCTAAACATTGGCGACTAAGCTGGACTCCATAAAGACAGCAAACTGTTGAGACCAGTTGCATTCTGCTAGCACAATGCCAGATCTTACAGACTGCATATGGTGCATCATATCGCCGTAACAGACGCTTTCTCATGAAGCAATGTAGAACATGAGCATTTACCTTTGCAATGCAATATACAATACCATAATATACACTTGGATAAAATGGATGGTTTGCCATATTTTCATTTTCTTATTTTAAATGAAAACACATGTGCTAACCAAGATATCATTTGAAGAAGCATATCGAATAGCCACAACAATACGTAATATATGTAAATACGTAATACAATAATACGTACTAGATGTAAATCCTTGAAGTGGCAATGTATGTGACACACTTATTTCCAGCGGCCATTTTGAAGATAATGGCGTCTGGTACCACAGTACTAGTTAGCAATAATCTCAACACGTTGTGTTCATTGTATTATGAGTATAAGCAGAAGAAACACATATCAGCACTGCATTAAACATGTATAATAAATATTAAATTGTCAAATTTAAATGGCGGCCATTTTAAAAATAATATGGCAGTCATTTTAAAATATACTGAAATAATTATGCCAATATGAGTTATTCATAATAAATAATAATAAAAACGTTGACGTTAAATATACATAAATTTCAATGGCGGCCATTTTTAAATTCAAAATGGCGGCCATTCGGCTCGTAAAAAATATAATAAACTTCAGTTGTGTTATATGCTGTATATATATATATGTTTTCAAGCAGACACAAACGTTCCAATCACAATATCATTTGAAAGAACTACAGCCACAGTACTACAATGTTTTACAAATCTTCGATGTGGCGATGTACATAGTTTCGGTGGCAATTTTGAAACTAAAACTTACTCGTAGCACAATACCAGTTAGCAATAAACTCAGCAGAATGTGTTCAAAGAAATACAAGTATAACCAGAAGGAAAAAACAAAATCTTATACCACGATATTCAAAAATGTAAAATAAATACTGGATTTCCAATTTTGAAATGACGGCCATCTTGAAAACCAAAATGACTGGTATCTCAAAATGTATTGAACTCATCCTGCTAATATTTCTTGTCCATAATAGTGTGTTTTCCGCTGCAAAAAACACAAAGCATAATGACCTTGACCTCAAAATATAAATTTCAATGTCGGCCATATTGAATTTCGAGATGGTGGCCATATGGCTTATATTAAAAAATGGAACCAACCCCAGTTTTGTTGTATGTGGTCAAGATGAATAAAAACCTTGGTTTATACAATGTAGCAAAAAAAATAACGACAGAACAGTAACCACTATTCGGTACAAAATCACATGGCTCGTCTCATATAGTGCACGTCTGAACAACCTACCGTAAATATGTAGCTACTAATTTTACGTAAATATCGTTTAGGGCTGAATTCTAATGGTTTTTCACCAGTTAGCATCCTCGATGCTTCAATCTGGACAATTTCGAGTTACAATTAAAGCAGACAACACTAATATATGTTAAAAAGGGATCTAATAAACGAAATGTGCATTTTCTTCAGAGTTGATCTGTCGATACGACACTCGAGGCCTCTTAGAATATTAAAACCATTTCATCCCTAAGTAACTGGAATGGATTGTTATGTTAATTTCCGGACCAATCCCATTGTCACAAAATGATTTTCAGACTAGTCCATTTATGAAACGTGTTTTTGTTCTCAAAAAAATGAGAACATTACTTGCAAAAAGTGTAGATCCTGTGTTGTCAACTTTTCACTGTATTTTTGAAAAATATAATAAACAATGTACATGTATCTCTATAGATTATACAGCACATCTATATGTAGCTGTGCCTGGAGAAATGGGTATTATGGGTTGTGTGGCCAGTGTAGATCCAGATCAGCCTAACCCAATACACCGCAAGAAACATATATAGCTTTAGGTAGTTTTGCAGAGTGACTGCCCACAACTATGGCGATCTAATTTACATATTTATTACACTAGCGCATTCACTAGCGGGCAGTAACTCATTAAAATGTGATAGAAAGTAGTCCAGAGCATGATACGCCTGTCAGAGATTGTCTCATATGACAACTAAAGCGATATTGTTGTTGTATAGCTATTCGACACCGGCTGTTGTTTTAATGAATGTGGCTACCAGAGCGCGCCGTGTCACATTGTCCAACTGACACAAGGTACCAATTAACGAACTACATTAACTAGCTGGGCCCTGATAGTCATAGACAGGTTGTCCCTTTAACTTTGGCACCGAATGTTCTTACGACTTTCCATGTTGTTGTTTTTTACAAACATATCTTTCGGCACTAATCGCGTGGCAAGGCTTCATATTTGTACTCACTGCTTGTAAACGGAGAGTAGTTAAATCGTTCAGCCTTACAACACTAGATCCGGTCGGACGTTCTGTAACAATCCTTATCATCAGGATTTACAGTGTGTGCAAGCATTTGTCAGATATTTTAAAAACATCACGTATCTGATTAATGGAACAGTACAGAAATGAACATGGAACTACATGTATCACTGTCCAGTATTTAGGAGTGAACGTTGAAAGGGTTAACAGTTGCTGCGACTGCAGACATGGGGCTGAAAATATATTTTCGACTCGTGTAAACCCAGATAAGACAGCACATCCGCGCAGTATGTCACGGTCTACACTGTTCGTCATTCAAGCTTCTTGAGTGTATGCGCAGATCGATAGCCCGCAGTTTCAATGTACAATGAAACCTCTCTAAACCGGACACCCTGGCATTTGATCATGCAGAGCTATTGTTGTTTGCCATGTGATCACGAACAGACATTATCACCTGAGATAAAAGACCAAGAAACACATCAAAAATAAGATCGCAGATGTTTTCTTGGTGTCCGGTTTAGAGAGGTTTCACTCTGTATGTTTATATGGTACATGTATGGTGGTCGCCAGATCGGACAGGTGGGCTTATATTATGGTATGTGTGACCAGTGTAGCTCCTGATCAAATACCACACTCATGTAGCCTGATAACGATATATATTGCTTGTTAGAAGCATGACTGGTGTTTCATTGATGGAATGGGATGAACAGTGCAGATCATGAGCAGACTGCTGATGCACATGCTGTTCTGGATCTACACTGATCGCACAATTAATAAGACCCATTTATCCAATCACATCCATATATTGCTTAACCCTTTCAACACCACATGCTGGTAGAGTGGAATTGGCAAACAATGTAGATCCATTGTAATTCTCATATCTTTGAGAACAAAAACACACTGTCCCCCTTTTCATAAATCGACTAGTCTGAGAATCAAAAGTAGCATATCAAATTTCATTCTAGTTACTTATGGGTGAAAGGGTTAATTGTAATCGTTGTAAATTAAATAAATGTTAAACAATCTCTTTTCACGGCCTTCTACAGAAGGCGGAGCTGTTGCTGGAGCAGAACGACTACGAGGGTTCGCTCGCCTACTTCCGGAAATGTGCCCGGATGAGGCCGATAAAGAAGACTTCCATGACGTCCTCGAGAAGGCGAACAACGCGATATCCGAGACACATAAAGGTACTGGCCTGATAGTCATATTGTATGGCAAGCCAAATGCACTTTAATTCCGTACACCATTTAAACCCTAGTTTATACTTCTCAATCCCTGGTATATCGGACGTACATACATCGGACCCTTTGGATAACTTGGCATTTCGAATGTACGTTTCCAACATACGAAAAGAAACCGAAGTACAATATACAAAGGAAAATTGCAATATAGATGTCATTTCATGCTTTGTGCAGGTTCAGTTTGGATGGATTCTTAACTCTTTCATCCCTAAATAACTGATTTGAAATTGATATGTTAAATTTACAACCAATCCAATCGTCACATAATGATATTCAGACTTGTCTATTTCTGAAAAGGGGATGGTTTCGTTATCAATTCGTTTTGCTTTGTTTCATTCGGGGAACTTCAACAAATCTTCACTGTAAGCTGTATGAATAATTCGTTTCATTCATTGCAAAAGACAAGTCGTGGGGAGTCGTATACTATTAGTCCTGTTTATATGGTGTTACATAGCCGCACTTAACAACTTACCTGCGCTCATGCGTGTATGCGTATATTTACAGTGCAACCTCTAAACCAGACACCATGGGAGGTCCCCAGGGTGTCCGACTTAGAGAGGTTTCACTTTAATTCGGGCATTTGATCATTATGTGCCATAGTTGTGTGCTATGCGATCACGAAATGACAAACACACTCATCAAAAATCAGAACACATGTGTTGTCTTGTTGTCCGGGTTAGAGGGGTTACACTGTATATTGTTTTCTAACTTATACATATGTGTAACAGTCTTACTTGTTACTTGACAACTTATTTGATTTAATTATGCTGATAAATAATGCGTATTATACATTGTTAGATGTATGATACAAGCATATACAGGACGCATGCATTGATGATGCGTATATGTACCTGCTATTTCAGTTATCCGCAAGAGAAAAAACACCCCAGCCCTGAAGACGTGAACATATCCGTGCAGATGAAGGTATGTGTTGCTGTGACTGGAGAGAATGGGGCGTATGGGATTTGTGACCTAGGTGTAATTGCAGATCAAATAGCACACATATGTAGCCTGATAACGGTCTATATTGCTTGCTATCATTGCTTGTTTCATTGATGGAATGGCGAACAGTGCAGATCCTGACCAGACTGCGGATGTACTAGCTGATCTGAATCTACACTGGTCGCAAAACCCATAAGCCGATTTCTGCACTCACAGCACAGATATAGAATCTCTCGCTCGTGACCTTTGATATCACATTATCCAGACGACGCTAGAAAACGAGTAAGCATTCGGAGGCAAAAGTCTAGAAAAGGACAATTTGATGATACAAACATTTGTTATCATCAATTTTGTAATCGGTCAATGCATATATGTAGCTAGTTGCCTGATAATCTATGATGACTGATCTGACAACAGACCGACTTAAAGGTACATGCCCACTCACTTTATATCAGATACATCATCTGAGACATTTTCCGAAAACTGACAAAATAAACATTACTTTACCATTACCCCACGTAGTGATTGGAATTATCATACATTTTATATCGGACACATATGTCCACACTGATATCAGGGGCGATAACCGTGTTTCCTTAAAATATCAACGGACATTACTATTTATTGTCTGTATTTATTTGTTGATGTGCAATGATCATACTTTATAATGTGTCTAAACATTATTTGTTCACGTGATGCATTTAATTAGTAGATATAATTAAAAAAGAGCATGTATCATTTGCATATGAAAATAGCCTGATACAACCGCGATTCACTATCAGTCAAATAAATAGTACTAAATGATTATATCTGTAGAGCGGGCACTCTTATTTTTCAGAACTGGTGGAATAGTGACACAATTATACACTTATTTAATTCTTTAGAAAACACGTTGTGCCTGCTGAGTAGGCATGTACCTTTAACATACTTTATTATTACATTTGAAACAATTTGAATGTCGAAAGTACTTGTATTATATCAGCAAGAAAGCTTGCCGATGTTGTCAAGCGCGTCTAACGTCAATTATGTTTTCAACTAAACACGTGGAAAAGGGTATTAATATATACAAGCATTTTGGCTTTCTCTTCAGTTCTCAAATACTAATACTAGTGTGACTATCTTAATCTGCATTTATTCATACTTTTGTTCGTCCCAGTTATTCTAATGAAACAACAATTCTGCTTAGACTGGCTAAACCAGTTGCTAAACAACTGCGGCAATACATGATATCTTGTGATTGATTCATTAATTCATTCATCCATGCATTCATTCATTCATTTTCATTCATTCATTCATTCATTCATTCATTCATTCATTCATTCATTCATTCATGCATTCATTCATTCATTCATTCATTCATTCATTCATTCATTCATTCATTCATTCATTCATTCATTCATTCATTCATCCATTCATCCATGCATCCATTCATCCATTCATTCATTCATCCATTCATTCATTCATTCATTCATTCATTCATTCATTCATTCATTCATTCATTCATTCATTTGGCTTATAGGCGAATAGTATTAGAGCGTAATCCAGAATTCAAGATGACGTCCAAGATGTTTGCCATCAATGTATTAAACACATTAAAGTGACTAATAATGAACATATTCACACATAGGGTGACAGCATATAACAAAACAATGCATATATTAACATTTACTATTATTAAAGCTTCAATACATTTATATTTGAAACAATATGGTGTCCAAGATGGCCGCCAAAACTAGAAAACGTTGTCCAATATGCATAACAGAAGGCCACAGCCAGCATGTTGAGCCTGCCTAGGTTGTTGTTTAGACCGAGCGTGTCCCAATGTTTAGTGATTCAAGTTGTATATATGTGGTTATATATACATGTACATGGTACTTAAAACGTTTAACTCAAAATTCGGAAAACCGTTAACGCAATGTGATTTGAGATTAACCTTGTGTAGGAAGGTCAAATGAATGGTCTACTGAATGGATGGTAACAAAAACAAGTTGACGTTTCAAGTTAACGCGACTTAGTGTTGCAGATCAACAGATTAAAAAAAACCGGAAAGTTTGTTAATAGACGTTATAACTCTGATTATGATTGGATAGATATAAGTGATGTACATGTTTGATGAACACTCCCGCTGACGGACTTACATATGTCACCATGATCACTGTGTCTCGCTTTCCACGATGGGCTCGATAAACAATTACTGTAGCTTTCTTCTGGAATTAATTCGCATTAACTATACATTTGTGTATAATGTTTCAGAAGTATCTTCCTTTTACCGTAATTACATTTATATACGAGTAAATTGTAAACTTAACGTATATATTTCATGTGAACTAAACAATTATTTGCGACGAAAAAATCGTCGTTTTGCCTGTCAGCCTATAAGTGTATGCATGTATACCTACCTTCAACGTATCAGCTTTTATTATGATATTGTCAAATCTTATATTTTAAGATATATCTATTTGATAAGTATACTACCACCTTCTCATGTGGTTACCAGGGATATATATTGTTTTCGAGAGTGCAAGTTGTATATTATGTATAATGCATATGGACTACAGGGTAATTCATACAATTTATAAGTACACACTTTTAAAATCATACAATACTGAACTTTCATTTCTATGGAAGTATGTGACATACTGTCTATGTCTCATTCCCTTGAAGTTTGATGTTGACAACCGACGTTTAAATAGTATCCTGTCCATGTGAACTGTTTACTCTAACTGACAAGCTGTGGGCGGTTGGCTGGGAGCATGCGACGTGTATGTTAACGGTGCGGGTCATCCTTGCAATACTCGTGATATCCCTGATTTGGCCCTCAGTTACAATTTGGCTTTCTTGTACGTGAGTGCTGAATCCAGTTGTCCCAATTGTACGTGTAATGAGATTAAATTAGTGTACTCCGATTACGTTTAGGGGCTCGGACTAAGTGACTATTTTACTACATTGAGGACCTGGTACCAGATGCAAATTCTTGATGCAAATACATTCTATTCAGTTCTGATTTTGGGAATACTCTTTACAGATTAAATATGTGATTTACCCCAGTTTATCGGTGCCTAAAATGACCATAGCTGTTGACAGCCGGTTAAATACAATTACTCAATATATCTATCGAGCATTCTAGCGGTCCAGAAAACATGTTACATAATGTTTATACTTATTTTCTTTTCTCTTCGGTGTACCGTGAAGTACATATCAGAACGAGTTGACACATGTCTCATCTGATACATGTAATACGGCATGATAGTATGTTGCAAAAAAATCAGTATAAATCGAATCGATTCAATCATCGCTCTATACAAGGGATACGATACACATATCAATCATTTTCTATGGTTACATGAACATTATGCATTGGAATACTATGGTGGTACTATGCATGTTATACCAGTTTATGCAGATGTCAAAAAGTGGAATGTCACACAAAATAGAATATGAATATTGCATGTATATGTACGTATTATTATTGTTGATTTGGTATATAGTCATAATGAGTGCAGTGTTGTAAAACAAATGGATATTTCGAAATTGATCGATCAATCATGTTTATCTGCACGAATGGAACTACCAACTGATAATATAATGTAGCTGCTGCTATCACCTCACGTATGAACATTTTACTATAATGTTACCCAATTGCCATAAACACATCGATTTAAAAAATGAAGTATTATATTTCTAGGTACCATCATTTTTAGGTTAAACTACCGATATAGATCAAAGGTACTCATGGTCGATACTGTCAATGTGGTGCTGCCTGACGATAATGCCACTGGCGATTTGATTAAAAGTTACTGATAAGTTTGCTAATTTAGCAGGTTATTCCAATTAGTTATGCAGTTACAAACATATTTGTGCTCGATAATGTTGCAATGAACCAAATCTATCAATTTGAGATATGTTTCAAGCATAAATAACAATAAAGTGCTGTTTGTCTTCATTTTCCTGTGTTGATTTGCCGTATATAGATGTAAATTATTTTACGATATTTTTCAAAACTTGGTGGCCATCTTGAATATCATTTTGCATAATATATTAAGTATATATAAGTATGCATACTGCATTGTTCAAATGTCTCCAAATGACTCCAAGATTAAGGTAAATGTTATATATTTGTTTCAAATTTACGTCATTTTACGACATTTCTCGCAATTTGGTGGCCATCTTGAATATCATTTGACATAGCATAATATATAAAATATGTATTAAATATAGTGTATAGTTGGAATGTCTCATAATAACCACAATATTACATTCGGATATAAATATTCCAAATGTTTGCTCAGTTTAGAGATGTTGGCGGCCATCTTGGACGCCATTTTTATTGTATTACATTTTATAATTTTGATTATTTTGATTAGTTAGTTGTGTTCAGCACTTTTCGGCACATTTTTTCCTGATTGGTTTATTGCATTTTGCACTAGTTATGATTTTTGTCATTTAGGCGGCTATTTTGGACGCCATCTTCATTACTGGATTAAGTTCCAGTGTGATTCATGGGGAGTTATTATATGTTATAACTAATGATATCTTCGTCATTTTCTGAAAAAAATCAGCTTTGGCTTATTTTTTTCCGATCACAAACCTCTTCGCCTATTATATTTAAGGGTAGGAATTGGCTCGAACACCTTCCATACCCGGGATCTCGATGTAAAGTGTATAGAGGTTATCATGCAATTGTTCATACTGTTATTATCAGTGTTTGTCAGAATGTTATGTTTATTTTAGCGAATCCAACTTAAAGTGCTATAGTGATAACGATTATGTAGTTGTGCTATCTCCATAGCTGGGACTGTAACTGGAGAAAATGGCCTTATGGGATTTGCGAGCAGTGTATGCTTGTGCATCCGCTCAGTCTGACCAGGATCTGCACTATCCGCGATTCCATCCATCAAACAACCATCATGCGCCTACCAAGCAATGTAGATCGTTATCAGGCTACACGAGTGTGCTACTTGATCAGGAGAAACACGTGTCACAAATCCCATAAGTCTTATTTCTCCAGTCACAGCCACAGATCGGTGAAAAGCTGATACGAAGCCCGGTCTACCACACAGGTAGAAGTAGACTACTTCCTGTACTGAGTACCAGTGATTATATTAACCAGAAAGCCTGACGTGGTTTTCAAAAATGTAAATTGAAACACGCCATGTGATTTTGTACTTTCGAACATCTACGTAATTTCATGAAATACGTTTACAAAACATTCGGAATATAATTATATTTCGCGTGTACTCTGAAACTTTTGTCAACTTTTGAATTTATTTATGAAAAATACTGTAGATTTTGTAGACGTATTTTATGAAATTACACAGATGTCCGAAGTTACAAAATCACATGACGTGTCTCAATTATGTCTTAAAATACATAACTACTGTTTGTGTCACATTTTTCTGCCGCCCTGCTGTTGGGGCTTACGGGATTTGTGACAAGTGTAGCTGCTGATCAAATAGCACACTCCTGTATGTAGCCTAACAACACTCTATAGCGCGTGCTATAGTCATGATGACTCCGTTATTGTTGGAATGACAAACAGTGCATACCCTGATCAGACTGTGTGGATGCACAGGCTGATCTGGATCTACACTGGTCACATAACCCTTAAGCCCCATTTAGCCAGTATCAACCACACTATGAGACATGTCATGTGATTTTGTACCTTCGGACATCATTTTTTAAATATTTTATTTATTGAATTTATTACATTATTAAGGCCATTTTTGCTGTGATAATGTAATGAATTCAGTATAATAAGTATACATACTTTTAATCATCAAATATATGCAGTCGTTAGTTCTACATGTATTTGAAATAATCCATTTCAAATTATTACTCCCTCAAAGTACACTTTGTTAAATAAGTATGCTTAGTGATTTTTGTGAAATCGGCTACAGAAGTTATACCGAACCAAATTAAGTATTCGGACAATATTTGTTTGGGGACCGTGTTATTTGTAGTTTATTGACCGTGTTATGTTGTCACCACTATGTACGGTATTAGGGCAATGAGGTGTTACGATTGCACAGTTACGTACAATACATAAAGCATGCCTACATAACATAACCACAAATATTCGTACACCATTTGTTTTGGCAACAGTTTGTATCCAAGTACATTGTTATTGTAATAAACCGGACACCATTTGTCTTGAAAATCCCTTTACCATAGGGGTTTCCCAAAACAAATTGTATCCAAATATATGTACATAGTTATTATAGTAAACCAGTACAGCCATACTACATGTAACGCAAATGATTGTGGCACGCTTTGTTGTGGGGAACCATAGTCAATGTAATTATATATGTGTTTCCTCAGAATAAATTGTGTCCGACTATTTAGGGCTATTACGGTGCCTTATTGTTTATGCCAAACAAGTTGTGGTTCCACGGTCGATGCTGATTAGTATAATATGATGCATTGTCAAAAGTATTTTCTAAAAGAGCCACTTAAAACTGGATACACAAAAAACAATTCGCTGGTTTATATGTGCTGGTGATTTATTAAACAAACACAGTTTGATTTGATAACTACACTGAAACCTCTCTCAATCGAATGCCCTGGTAACCTCACAGAGCGTCCTATCGAGATATTTCAGTGAATAGTTTCCCGCCTAGGTTAAAGGTAGGACAACCGAACTGCCTGCACCCAGAAAACAACACTTCGTTTCGCTGGTTTACATGTGATGGTGATGTATTTTCATATTTCATGATTGCACATCACTAAACAAACATTGATTTGAGTGCTCATATGCGACGACTACAGTGAAACCTCTTTCAATCAGACACCATTTTGACCTTCCTTGAGAGAAATGTCTTCTTGTATTTCCTCACAGCCAAACAACATGCACCCGGAAGACTAGACTGTGTTTCGCTGGTTTGTATGTGCTTATGATGTATTTTCATGATTGCAATTCCCAAAACAAGTATTAACCTGAGGCCTGATATGCCCGAGCTAACGCGATTCCACTCTGCAGTGTGCATTGTCTCACCTAGGTTGAAGGTACGGCAGCCCAACAGTCTGCCTCATAAGATCCTGGAAAACCCGTCCGTGTAGCGCCCCCCCCCCCCCCACCGCCTCCCCCGCCCCCGCCGCCCCCGCCGCCCCCGCCGCCCCCTCCGGCCGCACCACAGCCGACGGCCCGGGAGGAGGACGTTGATAACATGATGATGAAACACATTCTCGACAAGATGTACACGGACAAACATTACCTGGATAAGCTATTGGGCGAGACTGGTAATTATACTGCTACGCAAATCATACCCATGCCACTTATTTATATACAGTGGAAGGAGTCTACTGAAAAACACCAAGAAAACACTTGTGATATATTTGTTTATGAGTTTCTTTGTCATTTATCTCAGGTGATAATGCCTGTTCGTGATCGCATAGCGCACAGCTATGGCTCATGATAATAGAATGCCTGATTAACAGTGAAACCTCTCTAAGCCGGGCACATGGGGACCTCCCAGGGTGTCCGGTTTAGCGAGGTGTCACTGTACTGAAACGTTGGTATGAAAATATAGGTACTTATAGGTTATGCTTGTGGTAGACGTTTTCAACCATGATCAATTGTCATTTGAAGTTGTCTTGTAATTGGGATACTGTGTTAACTTGATATTCGAATACTGAATAAAAGGGGCCAATAACTACACTGTTTTACATATTCGTGCAATACTAGGTGCCTGTTGAAGACTGTGAATACCGACATACGCTGACATATTTTGCATAGTCTTAACTATTCACATTCTACCCATCCTGGACCTTCCGCTATCTTTTGGATATTCATGTCTATGTATTTTGTTGATATCCAGAAGCTTCCGTCCATGTATACACTATTATTGGTGTTGATTTTTTTTAATTTATTTATTGTCAGCACGAGATGGTATCGTGTATATGATTGTATTCACTGTCCGCATGAGTTATCGTCGTATTTCAGATGACATGGCTTTCCCCGCTAATAAAGAATCTCGTGAACACGGCTGAAAAGGGGCTGAAGTTTCTCTACGACCGTGTTTTAAACTGGGTGCGCCATGGTCAGGTCGTGCCACACGGGCAACCGACGCCGGTGCCACTGCCGCGAGACACGAAACTGTCTGCGAAGAGGAAGGCCAGTACTCCTCGGTAGAAAGCATCATGGAGGAGCAGGAGAAAGAGAACGACGCCCAGGCGGAAGAATCGGAAGAAGGCGGAAGAAGCGGCCGAGGGGAAGCAATACATGAATACCTTCCTGCATGTAGTAGAGGGTCGTCACATCGAACCCAGGGAATACTCGACCGTCGAGGCGAAACAGTCTAGACACGACCGGAACCAACACGGCGAGTGAAGGACGGGAAACTGAGACACAAAGCGGATTTGATTGCAAGGAGTCACTGTCTCACTCGTTTATCTTCAATAGTTACCGGCCCGGCAGTGACCTATGGCACAGCAAGCAGAGGAGAAGAACGCCCCTGGATATCTCCGACGATCCAGAGGAATCTATCTCACAGACGCCGCCCAAGAAACCCATGCACACATACTCCAAGAAGGAGAGGCAGCAACAGGATCTTGATAAGCGAAGAGAGGCGGTGGCGAAATTCGCCGTTAAAGAGTTGAAAGATGTTGATCTGGGTAAGATGCTGTTGTTGTTTTGTTTACATATATCACAGTTCACAACTGCCTGTGCTACTCTTGACCAGATTATAATATTTGTGAACATCTATTGGCAATCTCAACTCGCAATCAATCAGTTTTATTGACTGAGACTGAGCTGCAGCTTGATGTTAAGCACAATATTGGAGTACATGTATTTGGTAATAAACAATACAAATATTGACAAGATTAACGCAGGCGGTGGTGTGTTGAACAACCCATCAATCATATTTCAGGTGGAGATATGCCTATATTGTAAATTCAGATGTAAATAAATACTGCATTATATCATGAGAAATAATTATTATAGCATAACACCCAGTATTTTCATAAGGTGCAGACATGACTCAAAATGTAGATACGTGGCCGTGACTGGATTGATGTAATTGTCGGCCCGTGTAGATCCAGATCAGACGGCGCATGCTTCACACAAACAACGCATATCCATGTCAGATTACGGGCGTGAGCGAGCAAACTAGTAATCAGTTTGGACACAAATTCCATTTCTCCAATTACAGCGAGAGTTCACGTAAATCGATTGCAGGCTTGTGTGCGAATGCCCAGCCATTATTGCACTCACGTGACTGTCTGCTCTCTTATTCAGCGTACGCCGACGGCAAACACTAGGAATATGTGGAGAGAGCCAATCACGTCCTTGAAATCCTGCTACCATGTTTGCTACCATGTCAACGCTCCATAGTTTCCTTGGCAACGCGTGCATTGCGATGAAGGACTACGAGGAAGGTCTACGACACCATAACCTTGACCTTGAGATCGGCGAGAAACAGTAGGTGTCAAACTTCATTGCATCACCATTGCTAATGTCAGGAGAAGACTGAATAAACGCAGTGGCAGCACGACTACATACATACCGCTGTTTTCATATAGGATCTTGTATGGTAGCTGATTTCATTTGATACATTAATGAGACACGCCATGGGAGTTTGTATCTTCGGAAATCTGCTTAATTTCATTAAATACGTTTACAAAATTCAAAAGTATTTGCTGTACTCTGAAAACTTTGTCAACCTTTGACGCCATTTACGGAAAATATTGTAAATTTTGTAATCGTATTTCCTGAAATTACGCAGATGTCGGAAAGTACAAAATCGCATGGCGTGTCTCATATATTAAACGAGTTTGCTGCTTTCATCGAAGTGAGGTTATCGTCGTAGATCATGTAGATGATGTAGACAATCCAAACATTTTGCGGAACTACTCGGTATTTTGCTTTCTATTATCCGTCTGCTCTTTCCCCGGAACATAAAGTAATATTATTTCGAAATAAACAGTGGCACTATCGGCAGTCATTTGTCACACACGAGTTGCTGTGTGAACAAGGACATACTGCAGTGAAATCTCTCTAAACCGGACACACAGAAAGCACCTGTGATCTTATTTTTGATAAGTTTCTTTGTAATTTATCTCGGGTGATACTATCTGTTCATAATCACATAGCACACAACTGTGGCTCAGAATCATCGAAATCCTGATTTACAGTGAACCCTCTCTAAACCGGACACCCTGGGGACCTCCAAGGGTGTCATATTTAGAGAGGTTTCACTGTAGTACATGTATGTCTGCCAGTTTTACTGGGTGACTGTCTATCTATATATGACAGTGTTTGTTTGGTGGTTCCTTCATTCCCCGAATCAATTTGAGTTGACAATAGCCCCTGGTATCCTGTCTAAGTTGAAGTCATTATTGATACAGACCTAGTGAGGAGAACAATTGATGAGCAAGCCCACTGAATATGTGTTCAGTTTAAACATAGTGTATCGCATATAATTACAATAGGCATGTGCTACACATTTTCACAACAGTAATTTCAACCAACACCCTAGGAATTAATATGTATATTTATACAGTGACACCTCTCTAAACCGAACACCCTGGTCCCCAGGGTGCCAGGTTTAGAGAGGTTTCACTGTAAATCAGGCATTTGGTCATTCTCAGCCATAGTTGTGTGCTATGTGATCAAGAACAGACATTATCACCCGATATAAATGACCAGGAAACTCATAAAAAATAAGATCACATGTGTGTATGATCACGTGGTTACAACAACAACAACAATAACTTTTAGTATCCGTCCGATTCAAAGTACGTATTCTGTTTTGACCTTATTATGTAACGGGTTTTGATGACATATTGGGTATCAAACGCGTATTATTAAGATGCATTTGGTGGTCTCGGTACTTTGGCCCAAACTTCTGTCGTTTTTGCGAAAAATCGATTTCCATGTCTACTTTGCTGCGTCATATTTCATCAAAACCCGTTGCATATTAAGGAAAATATAAAATAATAATTATTTTGGAGTGTCGCGCTTTCAACACTTTCAGCCATTCTTGTTGTAACCACGTGATCATGCACATTGGATTTGAAACCGAAGTGAGCAGATGTCTGAACAGCATGCATGCGGGTCACGCGAATTTCTGACAACAATGCGTACCGTCTGGTGCTAAACCTTTTACGTAATGGCACATTTAATTAATATATTGACAGATATTGGTGAAATCGTCACATTATGATATTAATTGAGACGAATTGGCCAGTAGAGACAATAAGGATCTCACATCGGGCTGCAAATCTAGTTTCTAACTGTTTTGATAAAGACCATGTGGTCGAAAATATAATAAAATCGTGACTATTGAAATAATATGTTAACATTATCGTTCTGCCGTTCCAGATTATTGCGAAAGACCCCAAAGTGTGCGTCCCGGATTGAGACGGCGTGGTTGTTCCACGAGATCGGCAACTGCTTCCTCGTGCTCGGGGACTTTGAGTACGCCAAGTACTCGGCCAAGAAGTCGCTGGAGGCGGCAGAGGAGGCGGTGGAATGGAGCTACCAGCTGCAGTCCTGTGTCCTTATGGGTGTCGCCGAAGGTGCCATCATTTGTGTTGTTATTGTTAAGCTTTTCATCCATACATATGAGACACACCATGTGATTTTGTACCATATTGTGTGCTATGCAATCATGAACAGACATTATCACCCGATATAAATGACCAGGAAACTCATAAAAACTAAGATCACATGTGTGTATGATCACGTGGTTACAACAACAACGTAAGTTCATGAATTATGTTTATACAATTTGCAATATGTAAAATGGCTGTAAAAGTTCACAAAATGTTCATAGTACATGCGGAATTACTCGGAACATTATTACTCGGAACAAAAATAGTCAAATTGTTACTATATTTATGAAAAATATTGTAAATTTTGTAAACGTATTTAACGAAATTATGCAGATGTCAAATGGCGTATCATATATACACTATTGGAGTCTCCATGTTTTTTGGAATATTCCATTAATGAGAAAACGTGTATTTTCCTGTGAACTCATGGACGTCGTCGAAGGTACCATCATTTTGGTTGTTATTGTTGTCAATCTTTTTATCTGATTCCATAAATATACTCTGTTGGAGTCTCCATGTTATTAGGAATATTTCATTCTTGAGAAAAAACTTTAATTTTCTTGTGTCTTCATGAGCGTCGCCAAAGATACCATCATTTTTGTTATTGATGTCAAGCTTTTCAACCATATATATATATGCATGTACATGTACACTAGTTGAGACTCCATGAAATATTCCAGTAATGATAAAACATTGCCTGTCCTGTGTCGTCATTAGCGTCGACGAAGGTATCAGCATTGTTGTAGTTGTTAAGCGTTGTATCCATAAATATTTAGCATTGGAGTCTCCATGCCATTTGGATATTCCATTAATGAGGAAACGTGGAATTTTATTAGAAGTGAACAATATTGACAAACGCTGTAGCTACTGATGAGGCTCATCTGGATCTACAGTGTTTGCATTACGTTGTATATATGGTCTGTAGGTTTGACAGGGATAATAACTATCGCTTCGATCTGTTGTATTTGTTTTACTACTGGGTGCGCGACAGTCGCGCTGACGACGCCCTGTCGCGTAGCAACTTCACTGTCACCGACTACCAGCTCCAGGGCCTTTCCCGGCCACGTGCATAGATTGCGCGTGCGCAAGCGCAGTTGGGTATCCGTTGCCGCGCGGATTACACCGAAACCCCGGCGGAATCTGATTATTCTAGCATCTTTATCCCCGACGACGACGCAAGTGGCGTAATTTCCCGGACGGACACGAACTTTGATGCTCATAATCTACAGTTAGACATAGAGCGATAGATGACGGATTCCACCCTCTTCGGCTCGTCTTGTGATCTCAGAGAAAATAACCGGTCGGACACGTTTGTCTCTAACAACAAGGGAAAGTAACCTGGTGCTCCGAGTGTTTTACATTTGTGGCTGTGACTGGAGAAATGGGGCTTATGGGCTTTGTTTCCAGTGTAGCTCCTGGTCAAATAGCACACTCCCGTAGCATGATAGTGCTCCTTGTTATAAACATGACGGGTATTTCATTTATGATATGGCGAACAATGTATATCCTGATCAAATTGTGCGGATGCACAGTCTGATCTGGATCTACACTGGTCGCACAACCCATAAGTACAATTTCTCCAGTCACAGCCACATTTTAACAATCGCTAGTTAGTCTACCAGCGCACGGCTGTTTTGGAGCTTTAAACTGATATCCCATGTTTTCTTCTCAGCAATTTCGTTTCGTATCGTATTGAAGTATGCAGGGGCGTAGCTAGCCAATTTGAATCTGCAGGCCCGGTTGACGACTTCGAGCGCCGTTGGTGCGAGTATGCTAGGGTGGTCTGGGGGCCTGCCCCCTAAGAAACAAAATCGAAACTAGAAGGTAAATGATGCACTCTGGCACATTATTTTTTCTATTTTCTCGAACTTTTT